>BQNB010024045.1:40807-54874 GCA_026074375.1 Tanacetum coccineum
CATGACTCCTATCAAACTAACCTTCCAAACATTCGAGATGTCATTCAAAACATTTGCATTCCATCAACTCATCAAAATTGCTCAAATCCTACCATTATCCTCCAAGATAATTTTCCTCCCAACATCAAGGATTGGGAACTCATCATTCGTGAGAATGTCATTTGTGTCGAAACTCACAATAGCTGCATAGATGCATACTCTGCCATCATGCTCTATCATCTCAAAAACACTCAAGAATTTAACCTTGCCTACTTCATTGCTCACAAAATTAAGAGTGTGAAAAATAGATTTGATTGTCCTCTTCCATATGGTTTGCTCATTACTCGTCTATACCGATTCATTCTTGCTAAACATCCTAAACTCTTTCATCCTCACCATACACTACAATTTATTTTGCACTATCGAATGATGAGCTCCATCAATAGGAAGAATGAAAGAAAGAGGATTGAGAGTGAAGAAGTTAAGCTTGACATACCTTACTCACCATCGTCGGTGGAAAGCTCAAACCAATCATCTCCTTTGCTGGGATATTGGTCATCCGTGAATCAATTTTAAATTAGGTATAACTCATTCTCTAAGAATCATGAATTGCTATTTTAGGATAATATTATTATATCTTATTGAATGCTTGTAGTATCTTTTGTGTTAAACTATGCTATCTTGAGCTAAATGTATGTTATGCATGCTTTATTTGCGTTAGATATAAGTTTATCTTTGTTGAAGGAACTTCATTATACTTGTTGGCCATTTATATAGTTCTCGTAAACCCACAGATCTACCTTAACCAAGATCTGTGATATTACAGTGGATCTATATGAACAGTAATCAGACAAATCCATCAACTCTCCTTTATCCTCTATTATTTGTACTCATTCTCTTAAACCTTAGGATAAAATACCTCTTACATATAATCCAAAAACCTTCATGTCAAAGCATACACTACATGTCTTTTATAAGACACACTATCACAATCTCATATTAAAAAAAATGTCTATCTCCTCAAATGACTCCACACCAACAATCAAAAAGAAAATCATCCAAGAACATCTCTCAAAACTCAAGACGGATCAAATTGATCCAAATGCTATTCCACCAGAAGTCTTAGAATCAAGAAAAGCTCATCTTCACCTCATGACATGTCAATGTTGTAGTAACTCACAATGTGAAATTGGTTTACTATTACGTGAAATGCATCTCATGTTCAAATTTATTCAAGAACACACTCCACAAAATGAAAAACCTTCTCTCCACAACAAATTTGATCATTTAATCCCAAACACCAATCACAACCCTCATTTACACATATGTAGATGTTGTACCAACAAAGTTAACCAACTTCAACGCCTACAAGAAGGTGTTTATTTTATTTGCTCCTACATCCAACATTATCTTGGATCTTCTTCAAACCCACAATACCTTCCGCACTAAATCCACTCTTATGATACCTCAAACCCTTTGGATTATAAAGAAGACAAGATTTTATCCCAAGATTTAGGATTTTTAATTTTATTCTTCTCTTTTCTAGTTTAGGTTTCTAGCCTTATGGGCTCTAATGTCAAATTTTATGTTTTATCCCTTATAATGGATTTAATATTATTTTTATTTGTTGTGTTGATGATGGTTGTTTATTGCATAAAATATATATATGTGCATATGTAATTATCATATATATATTTGCTTGTCTACTAATTTTGTTTTGTAGCACGCATCCATAGCTCGTTTCCTTTGTGCCCCAAGCGAGGGGGAGTATACATCAAGGGGGGAACTCTTGTAATTTTGTCGTTATTTTTTACTTTTCATTCGTAACCAAGTGACTTAGCATTCGTCAAAACAAGACTTGCAAGTACCACCTCTACAACACTTTTTGCTTTGACAAAAAGGGGGATAAGAAATGTTAACTCGTCTACTAAATACTTAGTAACTTTTAAATAAGCATGAGTTTATATTTTGTCATCATCAAAAAGGAGGAGATTGTTAATACAAATATTCACGCAAAAACGATATTTATATTTAATGATCTTCATGTTTTGATAATAACAAATATAATGTCATACTACCTAAAAGTTTACGCAAACACGTTATTTAGTCGAAAGTTTACTTGACGACGACAAATCACTTAAGGTATGAATATGTCATTATTAAACATAGTTAATGATCAAAGAAAAATATTATCATTTGCATAAACCTTTTCTAATCAAATGATTTAAGTTAACACATGATTAATTATAAGTAGGTTATAGTTTAATCATGTTAAGAACAAAATAAGATTTAACCATAACTTAACAATCTTTTCAAATCTTTCAATCTTCCAAACTAGAAAATATTCCTATTGGTGAAAGAAATATTTTTGTTTTAGAAGAATTCAAATAAACTATGTTTTTATTAAGTACAAAATAATATTTTGTATAGATTTGGGGTTAATCACAAAAGGACAAATCCTTTTCCAGCTCCACCCACGGATCCACATAATACACAGGACAGGTCCAGCATATGGTGAATCCGTGAGTCGCACGGACCAGCTGTCTGGGACAGATTTGAATTTCAAAGGCTTGCCTATAAATAGCAACCTTAAGCTTTCATTTTAAACAACTCTTGACAAATATTTTTCACATACATCTTTTATCTTTTATATTCTTTGATCATTATACTTGTTACATAATCCATTACAGTGATCAACTCATTCCACCGTAGTGAAGAACACCTTACGAAAACGTCAAGCTTAAGTGTTAATAGTTTAGTCGTGGTCATCACGATCTTGTATATCTGTGTTGTGTGTTCAATGTGTATGAATAGTTAGTATTTAGGCCACAAACAACACATAGTGGTTAGATTGGTTCTATCTTTAAGTAGAACCGTATTTTAGTTTAGTACCGAAAAAAGAGTAAGCGACGTCGACTGTTTTCTTCGCCTATAGGGAGTTGTTTACAATAGTGATGATAACTCTCAAGTGGGTACTTAGGAGTGGAGTAGGGCTAAAGAGCTTCGAGCCGAACCCACTATAAATCATTGTGTCATCGGTTTTTTGATCTGTCTTATCCTTTACTTGTTTCCCATATTGCGTAGATTACTTAGTTACTTATTGACAATTCTATCATAACACTTATGTATATCCTACTTGAGTCACATACGTCGATAATCTAAGCTTTTATTTAGAACGGTAAAAAACTATTCAACCCCCCCCCCCCTCTTCTATTTTTTCCAACATGCTCAAAAATGCTCTCAAAAGCTGTCTGACAAACACACCCCTGTATTGTTAAAAAAAGCACACCCTTGTAGACTAGTGAAATTCATGGGTTTTTAAAATGACTGGTAAAACTAAAAACTGTATTGTTTATTGCACTTATTTGGTTGGATTGGTTTGGTTTTGAAAAATTTTGTTTGAGTATTACGTGTTTGAATTTATTTTTAAAAACCGAATAACCCAAACCTATTAAACCGTAGACCGAACGAACACCCCCTTTTACATATAGGGGCAATTGCATATATACTCACTAAAACCTGCATATTTGCATATATGCCCGAAACATGCTTAATTTGCATGGTACATCAAGCATTAAAAACTTGTGTTTTGGGGAAATACGCAAATATTCAAGTTTTAGTAGGTATATATGCAGTTCCCCCTTTTTTGTTGAACTATTTAATAGTTGATTTTTTTGAACATATTTAATAGTTGATTCAGTACTTTGATATCGTTGTTTGTTTATATCCATATATACCCACTAAAACTTGAATAGTTGCGTATTTTTCTCAAAACACAAGTTTTTAATGCTTGATGTATAATGCAAGTTAAGCATGTTTCGAGTATATATGTAAATATGCAAGTTTTAGTGGGTATATATGCAATTGGCCCAAAAAAATTCAACTATCAAAAGTTACATAATATGAATATCGTAGTTTTACCTTATCTATAATTGAACTAAACTTTACTGAGAGAATCAAAGAGGCATGGAATTGTGTCACCTCCTTAGGTAATGTATCCAACTAATATGATTAATGAAGTTACTCAAGAACAAGAAAAGACACTTAATGAGTAATTTAGAAACTAAACGAGGCCTGACCACACCTGTGCGTTACACCGGGCTTGGTGTGTGGAAAATTTTTTATTGTTACCGTCTTGTTACAATTTTTATAGTTTCAAGTTCATATCAATTGTACTAAAGTTATGAAAGAGGCGTAAGTTACTTTTCTCATTTGAGCAGTGTATGAAATACTTAATGCACATGATTTCTGTAAAACGCTCTAAGTTTGAACAAATTCATTTGTTGAATGCATTGCATCTGATCATAAAACGGGCTTGGTTACCAATCTAACCTAAATGTTGCAACTATGTGAAGGCGTTTTGAGGGCTTGGTTTTTGGGAAAAATCAGAGTTTTACTTATGTTGTTGGATAGGAGCAACGACTCTATCCCCAAAATCTTTTTCCATCATCTCTCGTATCTAAAGACAAAGCACATGAGAAATAAAGTATAACCTTTGGGACTAATGAATCTTGCAGCATAAATATGAACAAACTAAAATTACAGATGAATTAGTTGATGCGGTTTATTACTTACTGAAAACTCATGAAAGATTATACACACATTAACACAGTTAGGCATTTTAGTCGACACATTATAATAGCCGAGCAAACAAAAACTTTAACCTCTGCAACTTTGTTTATAAAGCAAGGAATATGCTGATTATCCATTTTGCATACACAAACAAAATACATAATCTAAACACAATTGCCCGATCATAGTCCTCAACACTTGCAAGGATTTCATTTGAAGTTGTCTCCACACTTGCAGCCGCATCCGCCCTCAGCAACAAAGCCGCTCTCGCTTCCCTCAGCATACCTACATACACTATATAACAACGTTGACAAATTAAATACATAAATACTCTAAGGTTAGTGAAGACAATGAGTGAAGAAGCCATTATAATGAGAACACATCGTGGTTCACAGAAGCATATAAATTAATGTCACAATGAAAGAAGCTAAAAAAACAAACTATACTCAAGTTGTAATCTCAAATTACTATCAATAGCTTCTTACTGTCGACATAATAAATGTTGAGTCAGCTGGTAATCTATATCAGCGATATTGTAGAACACAATGAAACATAGTGTATGTTTAGTGCTTACAACCTTTTTAGATGCCTTGTATTTTAAAGCATAGTTAGTATATGAAACTTGCAGCTAGTATGAGATCAATTATGTGGGCCTTTATGAGTTAATATGAAGCATAATTACTAGGATAGATTGCATGTGATCGTGACACATTTTGATTAGCAATATAGTGATTATGATCAGTTCTCAAGTAAGATGTTTTTATTTGTGTACCTAGGTAACCTATAATAGTAAGTATTCGTGTTTGTTGTCACAACTTATGGTGCTTATATGACTTCCCAATTTGATTAAGAAGTCTGAACATAGCTACTGAAAAAATCTTTGACAGTTTAACCTTAGTTATTCATTGAGACCAATAATAATCATACATCACATTCTCTTAAGTACTATATCTTAATTAGAGACTAAATCTTACATAGCCAACTTCTGCTATTAGATATATATACTTTTTATACCTTATTTTGTCATGTTTTTGCCTGGCAGCCTTACAGGAGGCGTTTATGAGTGTTAAAAAATAGACGAAGAAAGGCTAAACGGAGATAGATGTTGACAATTATTACCTCATAGTCTTTTAAACCCTGCATAAATGATGTAGTTTGTACCATCTTTCATCTCGTACGCACTGGTTTTTTTGTCTAAAATCCTAAATAATTTGTAAACAGCAAATCAACTAACTATTATGATACTAATCAAGTGCGGCAACCTATCAAGGCAAGGCACTAAAGTTGAACAATATTCAGCGGATGAGCAAAGCAAATAGTAGTCGACATGAATGAGCTACTGCTTAACTAAAGAAAACTATTGTGTTTCAGGTATATTTGCTAGGCTTTGAAAGTATAATATAACCGTAAAAACAATATACATCACCGAAATAGGTGAACGGGTCAAACATTTTTCGCTTGAAGTAAAAAATTTACTTGCACACAATAGTATTGATGATAATTACCCGACATTAGAAAGTTACTCGTTTTCAACCATTATCCTATCTGGCTAATCCACCCATTTTAAAGTTCACGTGTTTTGTGACCCAGTAGTATGCTCTGACCCATTAGTATGTTCATCATTGTTCAGTTCGTCGGATATAGTTTTCATGTTATGGGGTGTACCAACTACTGGTTGTCATAAAAATGGGTTAATTCCTACAACAAAATACATGGAAGATGGGTTTTAGGCATTGCAGATCCGGTAATTCATCAAACTATTGACATTATTTTGGGTCGTCTATACAAAGAATAGACAAATAACTTAATATGAGGTTCGACCTTTTAAACACATAAGCAAACCTGAAAAATCCTTGTTAAAATCTATTTTTTTAATGAAACGGGTTTAAGCCTATTTTGTTTCATATGATTCTCTTAGATGGAAAAACTAAAATATAGACATGAAGTTTGCATTAAGAGTAATGAGACCTTGTACCTCGAGAGTATGTCCAAGTAAGTTATTCATGTTTTCATTTATGCCATTGTTGTTTATTTATTTAATAATTGTATAAAAGTAGAAGATATAAAATGTGAGAATGAAGAAAAAGCTTTTACCTTGCACATGCTATGAAGCACGTTCCATTTATTCGCTGCTACTGCCCATCTTAATAGCAAAGTTGCAGCAACCTGTTGCTAAAAGTCAAAACAGAAAGGGTTCGGACAAATTGGTTCGTCATCATTATCGTGTAATCTTTCAAGGTACGGATGCGCAAGAGCCTCCTCAACTGCAGTAAAGAGACAAAATTAGTTCTATTTTATAGAAGTACAGAAGTAGATGGGAATATAATGGCATGGTAAAATGGGTCGGCCACGAGGTCAAGTTGGCCTAAAACATCCTTCACTAAAAATTCCTTATTATAGTGAGTCAATTACTTTTATAAGAATATATTAAAAAAATAATTCTAAAAAAATATATTTAGGAGTTACATACTTTAAATAGCTTTGACCCATTTGACCCGTTTCTTTTTTAGCTAACTTTAGTATTCGTATTCTACTTATTTGATTCTTTAAGGAGAAAATATAACCCAAAATTTCCCATTTACCACATATGGGTATTGCCACCTCTAAAATAACTACAGTACCTTTTATAAGACATATGTTAAATACATGTGATCCGTAATCCATTCCTAAACTTTCTAATTTACCTCCTGTAAGCCATTCCTAGTATATAAAGTGCTTTGGCTGTAGGTCCAAAGTCTTGGATCTGTTTAGCCTTTTATAAGACAATAGCTAACTTGAATAAATCCAAATCAACTATATGAGAGACAATGACTATGAATACTATGTGCTAATGCGGAATCTTAACACAAGTACTAAGAAGAACACAATGTAAAACTTTGCTATTTTGCTATTAATTTCTATTAGAATTCTATTTCAATCTACTTCTAAACATTGTGCCGTAGGGTTCCTTTTATACACCAAGGAAACCCTAATGGGCTTTACAAACGTGTGAAAGGATAATGCATATCCTTTCCTAAGATATCTCCTAAGATATCTCTAAGATAACTATTCTGTTACATAAACAGACTTAACTATATGAGACCAGTACTAACAATAGTACTACCAGACCTAACTTAGTACTGGCAGACTTAACTATGTCTACCAGACTTAACTCTATAACTACCAGACTTAAGTCTGTTTACAATAATTCCTAACAATCCTCCCCTAACTTGATCTTCACTTATGAACTTCAAGTTTCTTTAAGTATCTTCATTATGAGCTTCCTGAGGATTTTATAAACATTATCTTTGGAATTATTCTTGAACAGCAACATAATGATTTTCCTGTATAAACAGGTTCTTGACTTCTATCAGCAACTCTTTAAAACTTCAGTTCTTGATATTTCGCAACATCTAATCTTGTAAATATCATGATCAACACTTGACAACTACATATACTTTCTCTTCAGCAACATAGAAATAGCAACATTGACTATATGTACATCAAATCATAAAGTTTCAATCTATTTTCATCACTTCCAGGTGTGTTAACTCCTGAGAGAGGTGAATCATTGAATATTTAAATGGATTTGATGTCTCTTTACCAGTTAGCCATTAACTCTGGAGTAGCCAATGTTTGGTTTATAAACCATGGTACATTGATAACCATTTCAACTCTTAGTACATGAAACATGGTGAGTTGAAATACCATATGATTTTTAGCAAATCATCAGCTATCAACGGATTTGATTAAGCCTTTACCAAGTAACCATTTGCTCTTGGGCTAGCTAATCCTTTGGTGGAATCATGACATCACCCTGGTGGACTAGTAACGAGTTCAACATTTAGAACGTGAATCATTGGTAAGTTGAGTACCATCTAGTTTTTGGTAAACTGTCAACTATATAAATGGATTTTCCACAGACTTTACCACAAGCCATAACCTTGTGGGCTTGCCAACTCTTTACAAACACAGATATGGTGAGTTGATAACCATACAGTTTTTGGTAAACTGTCAACCATTACCGGATTTAAGAAGTCTTTACCAAATCCGTTTGCTTTGGACTAGCCAGTCCTTAAGCCTATTAAGCATGGTGAACTGATGACCATTTGTTGTGTGGTGGTTAGCCAACACTCAAACCCTTCTCCCTTCCATTATAGTAGTAGGAAAATATTAGTGGGAAATTTATGGATTATCAAAAAAGGTAAAGGTTTTGAGTTTGGTCCATGAGGTTCGAACTAAGGAAAGGCACACAAAGGTGAATTTTGCATTGATGGTTATATAACTAAGACGAGTTTTTGTGTATGATTTTGTTGTTTGGTTTTCGGGTTGGTTTTGGGTTCAAAGTCACGACAAAAGGAACAAAGGGACAAGTGTGACCATTTAATGAGTCTGATCTTGCTTATTATAGCATTGTAAGCACTCTCTTTATTTTTGTTTTGTTCGTTTTGTTATTTGAATGATTTTGATTTATGCATGTGATGAAATCTATAAGATCTTGTGTTGTTTAGTTAGTTGATGTTATACAATGATTGGGCGAGTTAAATACGAATTATAGGCCATATTAGATGTGTTGTGAGTGAGTTTTTCGGTCAAAAATGAGTTTTGGCACGATTTATAATGAGTATATTTATGCAAAAACTTTGGCACGGAAAACGAGGGTCGAGATTTGGTGAAATCTGATTTTGGATTGAAAAATATGATAAAGCTTTCTTAGACGATCGTTTTGTGGAAAAATAAGTAGTGGCTGTGTCAGAAATTTAAACGCTTGTTTTAAACACTTACGAGTCCGTTTCGGCCATCTGGACAAACACGAAATTTCTTGGAAAGAATTGGTTTTACATTGACTAGAGGCTCGCTAGTTTTAAAATCGAGTAAAAATAAAAAAAAACAAATTTTATTTTAAAAAAAAAAATTAGGGGGGGGGGGGGGGGGGGGGGGGGGGGGGGGGGGGGGTAATAATGGGTCAAAACCCAAGGTCAAAATCTGCGTTTTATTTGAAATGTCAAAGTTCCTATAGAAACTTGCAGGGGCATTTTGGTCATTTTCTGTCGAGTTTACGGTCTAGGCTAAATCTAAAAAGTTGTCTGGAAGTCCGGTTTTTGCATAAAAACTCCTTTGTAGTCCGAGGTCGTGACATGTGATATAACGATCGTTGGAGCTGTCCGATTTAATTATAAATATGTATAAAAAGTCAAAGTCAAACAAAGTCTAACGTTGACTTTTGAAAGTCAATGGGTTAATACTAAACTTGTCGGATGTTATAAAAATAATAAACTTTATTATTATTACGAGTATAATATTTTAGACTTAACGATTGTTATGAACGAAGGAGATTCTAAAAATAGAAACTTTTGTAATATACGAGACATAATTCCGGTATGGGTAATTGATAACCAAATTAAGCGTCGAGTGTGCGATGAGATAAATAAATATTATTATAAATATAATTAGAAGACGAGACCTACTAAAAATGGTAACTTTCCGAAAATAGTAACTTTCCAAAAATAGAAAGTTTCCGAAAATAGAAAGTTTTCGATTTAGTGACGTATAATATAAATGAAAGAATGACCGTAACTTAATTACGTGAGGTTTAGGATCTAGGACGCGCAAGTAGATTTTCTCAAACACAAGTTTAAATTATATTTAATACTATTTCAATATGTGGCGATGCATCGCACTATTCGATCGTACTTTACGGTATAATAATTTAGCGACATAAATTATATGCGCGTTGAACTATATGTCGTGTACTACGTGATGATTGGTTAATTGATCCTTCGGCTTCGATCGATTGGTGAGTTCAATAGCCTAGCATTTGAACAATATTTTAAATGTTTTTAAACCCTTGAGAGGATAATTTGCTATTTTGAAAAAAATGAGAACCTATATGATTTTGAATACTACATTGATTCCAATCACATATTGAGTAGAAGCTTTACTGTGTGACCGTTACGTTGCCTAGTTGCAGGTAGAAACGCAAACAGTTAGCATTAAAATAGATCTAATGGGATTGACAACCTTGTCTGGGTTTGAATCCCGTTGGTGATCACACTAAAGGAACATTTTGTTAGCTAGTATTAGGAGAAGTGGCATACTTCTTGGACATAATTTCGTCCTACGGGATGAATGTGTTAAGTTTCAGGTACCTGGGTCATATAGTTAGAATTCATTATATTAATCTATACCTTGTCTTTACTAGCCATGTTATCTGTTTTGTTGAACCAAATATGCATGTCTAAACTGTTATTTGTAAAATCCTATGAATTTCACATCAATGTTTGTTTGACCTTATTAAGCATGTATCTTAGGGTTAGTTGAATTTGATGGGGGGCGGGATGGAACGCGGAATATCATGGACGTGTCTCTGTGAATTAGTGTTCATAAACAAAAAAATGTTTTAGAAAACAAGTCGTGTTATGACTTTTATAGATAAATTTCTACGTTGGTATTGGGACCTATGTAACTATGATCTTCCTAATAAATGAAATGGTGTTTTATAAACGTGTCTTTGAATGTTTACTGGGACTCGTGTGCATGTATTATGAAGTAGCACCCCAAATGTTGTATTCCACTGCGTATCGTATTTTGGGGGTGTTACAATTCTATCATAAGCTTGGCAAGGATACATATCTCCATCACTAGAGCCAAGGAGTAACAAGTTTAAAATGCTAAATTAGATTTTATGGTTTAAGGGTTTGATCATTCTTTTCAATCTTTATCGATACCAATATTCTAGAATGGGCGACAAAATTACAAATACACATGCATAACGATGGATGAGACACTTGTAATTGCTCACTCCCTAACTCGAATATGCTAAATCCCGTAACGACCAACTCTCTAGTTAGCGATGCCTTAGTTAGCGTTCCCGTATGAGACACTAGAAAGCGTCCTTTAACTAAGTGTCTCATCGTTACGACCAACTCGAATATGTCTCATCGAATATGGATAGTTGGTCGTAATTACATCCTTAACTAGACATGAGACACTTGTAAACATCGTAATTACATCCCTAACTAAACATCGTTACGACCAACTCTCTAGTTAGGGATGAGACACTTATAATTACGACCATATTCTAGTTAAGGATGAGACACTAGAAAGCGTCCTTAGTTAAACATGCCATATTCGATAAGAAAGCGTCCTTATAATTAAACATGCCTTAGTTAGCGTTCCCGTAACGACCAACTCTCAATAAACTCAATTATAACACTAGTGGTGATATCTGCCACTTTATACAAAAGTATTATCACTTTTGATATTGTTCATCTCAAGTGGGGGGATGTATTATGTATTTATGACAGGAGTATTGTGAAAAAAAGTGTATGAATAAACTCCTTGTGTATTATAAATGTTGGTTACGTGTTATAAAATCAACAAGTGATGAAGATGGTGCAACTATAAGCCATCTAATTTAGAAGATTGGGCTAATATGCTCCGCAGAATCTCATTGTTACATCCGAAGTTAGCCCATTATTAAGATATGACCAGGTTTTCGTTCTTGGACACTTGGACTATGGATGGACAGTAGCCGGTTATGACTACCTTAGATTATTATTGACTATTTGTTTTGTGTCTTTATTTAACACCAATTAAATGTTTTCCCGTACCTAATCTATAATCTTTGGTTTTACTCGAATGGGGGAATTGAATGCAATTATGTATGTCTATTCCATCGTTATGGATGTGTATATATAATTTGTCGCCCTTGTTGGTGTAACGCTTTTGGTGAAGGATTAAAAGATCCATACCCTATATCATTCTCCATCCTAACCCTTGGTTTTACTCGAATGAGGGAATTAAATGCAATCATGTATGTCTATTCCATCATTATGGATGTGTATATATGGTTTGTTGCCCTTGTTGGTGTAACGCTTTTGGTGAAGATTGCAGGACAATTCACCTAGTTTAAACCAGTATTTGTTACCCATGTTGCCTTTGAAATCCATTTAGACCCTAAACTCTAGTTGGTGGATTTTTTTATACTTTCAAAGCTTATGATAGAATACATGATATGACTGTGCTATTGAGCGATCATCCCGAAAAGGAAACACCTAGACTAGTTCGAGAGTTGAGTGATTTTTGATCCCCTTTTCGTGAGGTGTTCGGCTTTGATGTTTTCTAGCCCAAGTAAATTATGAATTCATTTCTCAGAGTAAAATTGGGAAATCTCTTTATAAATTATTCTAACAGGTCTACTTGAGGGCAAGTAGAAGTCAAGTGGGGGGATATTTGATAACATCAAATATTTAATACTTTTTGGTATCAAATACCCTATCAAAATGCGTGTAATTATCTCATAAATGTCTGAAAATGGTACTTAATCACTTATTTCTTGTTTTTCAGGAAGAAATTGAGCATTTGTGCAAGAAATATAGGATTTGGACACAAAAATAAGCAAATATGGATTTTTCAAGACATTTTAAGGCGTAACCATCCTACAAAGGTTACGCCGTAACATAATTAAGGCAAGAATAGTCATCACCAAGGTTACGATGTAATCACTTGTAGAGTTTACGCCGTAACACATCTCATTATGGAATGATGAGTCATCTGAGTCAGCATTACGACGTAACATGGCGCTGAAGTTACGCCTAACATCAATTTTGCCTACGATAAGGAAGCCCATATAAGCATGATTACAGCGTAATCACACATAAAGGTTACGCCGTAACAAGTTCAAAAAATATAAATAGAGCCCTAATTATGCATATTCATCATTAACCCTTCTACTACAACATCAAGGGACGAACCAAGCTTCTAAAGATCGAAGAAATCCATCTGAAGTCTAAGGGAGAAATTACTTTACTTACTTTTGTATTTAATCATTCATAAACAAATCCTGTAAGAATTATGAGCTTCCAATCAATGAATCCCTTCATTATTTCTTACTGTTCTGTTACCATGAGTGGCTAAGCACTTTTAGTGCTGGCCTAGTTATGTAATTACTAATGTATTGATTAATGTTCATGTTTAATTATCATTATATTAGATATCCTTATAGCTTGTTACAGATCCCTGCATTTTGGCAATATTGAAAGGTAGTTTGGATCCAATTAGTCCTTTTATTAAGCAACCCGTTGAACTTAGGATTATAAAGGTATTAGGATAAGTTAGAATCTATCCTAGTGTAGGAATCAATCTGATAACCACCTTAATTACCCTAAATACTTAATAAAGCGCATGAACTCTTTTAGAGAGAGTTAATAATCTATTTAGGTTGTAGACAAGTCTTTTGGATGGTTGGTACTTCATAGCTACAACCAGGATACCTTAACATCGAGACTTTCGAGCAATTGGGATCCAAGGAAGTATAGGGCAGACCTCGAACGTCGATTCGGATATGTCAATATTAAAACACTAATAAAACAATACTTAGACTTTGCACTAGGAAACTTGTCATATACATTAGCAATGAAGTAACTAGGTTAGCACGCTTTTCTCCCTATAGTATTCCTCTCAATTTAATTTTTTCGCATTTACTTTCTGTTTTAATTCTTGATGCGGTCGTCATAAGACTTCTACATAAAGCTT
>BQNB010024046.1:0-28154 GCA_026074375.1 Tanacetum coccineum
ATGCTTAACTGTTTTTGAACTAAAGAACTCAAAGGGCTTTACCAAGCAAAATTACTTTAAAAACAGATGACAATGATGCTCATAAACCTCACATTTACACAAAAACCACACATCAAGAATAAATTCACAATAAAGCAGTTTGGTACATTGAACAAACAGATTTGAACATATGCTAGCACAAACTCCTAAATCTTAATCAATCTTATTCTAGCTTGAGAAAACTAATCCTAAGACTCAATTAAAGCTTATTAAAACTAACTTAATTCCTAAGATTAACCTTAGCAGTCTTAACTTATGTTAAGACTGCTTATGCCAAACTCCCCTTTAAAACTCATAATTCAATATTTAGGCTAAAACAGATCTTGCAAGGCTATAATATGCTAAAACAGATATTGAACTAAACATATAAGAGATTATTAATCAAATATTTTGGAAAAATAAGCACTATCTAATAAGCTAAACTAATAAGCTAATTTAACTCAAATAGGGACAGTTTCTAAGAAAACTCAAACTAAACTATTATAAGCTATAAACTAAACACATTAAGCTAAATTAAGATAAAATAAGCACACTTAAGCAGAGAATAAGCACAAATAAGCACAAATAAGCAGAGCAATAAGCTGAATGAGAAAATAAGCTAGAAGAGAAAAAGTAAATGTACCTTGATCCCAAGCTCAAACAGCGATCAAAAATGCTCAAAAGAGCTTGTCTACAAGCTCCAGCTTATCAGAGATAAGCTGGTAAAACCCATAAGCCCATCCATGTCTGGCTTATCATCCAAAATAGCTTATTATGCAGAATTTGAGGTATTGAGAGTGAAATGGCTTATTCAGCTAATCTTTTAGGAGGCTTACCTGAATAAGCAATAGCTTAGAAGGCAATGAGCTTATTTGAGCTTATTTAAGTAAATTTGAAACACATTTAAACCAATTACTTAATAGTAAAAACAAAATTAAAAACACAATTGTAAATGAAACTAACTTTTATTAATACTAAAAAGAGATTACAAGCTTTGTTTAAAAGAAATTACATTAAGAAAACGACAATAAGCTAAAAGCTACACTACTCTACAGTACTCCTACACTAGATGATCTTCACTATGTGATCTCCTCTTCTATTTATAGCAATGAAAGGAAGCTTCTAGGTGAGGAGGAGCGTCCTTGAGCTTTAATCTTGGCCCTTGATTCATAACCGCCTCTTAATCAATCATCCTTAGCCCTTGATCACCTCTACGTCCTTTCCACCAATGGGAGAGTGTAGGATTTCCAGTGTGGCCCAAGTAATGTCAGACGTGTCAGGTATTAGCTTCTAGAAGCTCAGGAGCGTGTGGGATTGGGTGAAATTCATTAACCCTGTGTAAAGAATGGGAGGGAGGAGGATGCTGCATAGTAAATTTGACCCAACGTTAATATCATTTGGACTTTGACCCAGGAAATGGGTTTGGTGTTTGGGCTTTGACTTGGGCCAGTATTAATGGACTTGGGTTATTTTGATAAAAATGGTTTATACATTTTAGGCTTTAAGGATTAATACCATTAATGGGCTGACCCGACCCATGAAATGGGTACGGGTTAGCCCATTAGTGAATATGCCTTTGGCTTTGTTTTCCCACGCTCTTCCAATCTCGTGCTCGGATTTGTCTAATTTGGCTTTGTTTTTGTCCATTTTTGATATATCCGTTATCTGCACAATAAAATTCACAATACAAACAAATACAATGTATTTTCTATGTATTTTTGCTCATTTAAGCTCTTTTTAATAAGGAAAAATGATATGTGATTAAACACATATAAAAAATCCCCCATATTAAGCTATTGCCGTGTCCTCACGCAATGTCATAAACACACATAGAAAACTAAAAATTTCAACCCCCTAGACTAATTACTTTGATAAGTAGCTAAGTGTTCATCTAAGGGGATTAAGAAATCACTAGTTTAAAATGCCCCGTTTTACCATTTTTACATTCATTCATATCATAACTTTAAGGATCACGGAACAACGGACACTAAAAGGATAAATTCATCGTCCTTGATTTTTCACCCGCCCCAAACCAAGCTTAAAAACGAAATCATTGTTAAATACAAGTTAAGATGCTAACACTACTCATAAATGCTAATTGTGTACGCAAAGCTACTTTCCGCTCCCTTATTCCTAAATCCTCTAAAGATTTTATTATTATTATTTGTGACAAATAAATTAAAGGTGGGAGGGGGGTGGAATGACTTATTTCATATAAAGTAAACCCGTTTAGACCACAATAATTTGAAATCCTTTCCCTAAAGAGACGATATGGTGAGATAAGTCCACATTAAGGTACTATTTCGCACGATTTTAGGGGTTATCCTTTTTAGATATACACCGGAGTCGAAATTTGCCTTAATATTATTATTATTATTATTATTATTATTTGCAACATTATTAAACCCGATCATTTAAACAACTGCAACATCGGTATGCGAGCGACAGGTCATGAGTCTATTTCGACTCGTGATCCTCACCTTTAGAAGGCTCAACAACGTTGTTAGTCGTCAAGGATGCAACAAACTTTATCATTTGTATTTTAGTCATCGGATTATTACGTATGTGCCCCTTAATTTCGAAGAATCACATCGGTTGTAGCCGGCTAAGATGCATTAAAACTTTTAATTATCAGCCCACAGTTTTATATCATTACCTCCACCCTTAAACGACTACCACATCGGTTGTGAGCCACAAGGGTAGTGGTCTTATTGAACTTCGGTTTTATTACATAACTTATATTATTAGCCAGATATCAAGTCTTGTGGCCCCTTTAACTACCAAGACAATGGTAGCGAGCCTTCAGAAGCGGTAGCCTATTTCCCCACAACACTACAAAACCTGATTATACCTTACTTTCACCAGAAAGAATCTCTACGAAAGTGATTTAAACTAAGAATCCAAAAACCAAAACATCTTATTTATTCAACAATCTTATAAAGTTATTAAGCTGATGAAGCAAAAAGCCACAATATATAACCTCCTATGACCTTAAAGAAAACAACTACTCTAAGTAATAACATCTAACTTATTAAAAACTCTATCATTTCTCGTTCTTCGCAACTTTAAAATCTTTAATAAAAAGATCCGCGATGCCTTAGTCCAAAAAGAAACTTCATACTACCTTGCCCCCTAATATGGTTGATCCACTTTTAATGTATTTCACATGCACTTAGTAAACTCCTAGGGGCCGTGTAATAGTCTTGATACTACTTTGCATGTGTGTTGCTCTAGTGGCATACAAAGTAGATGGTGGGTTCGTGTAATTCGTTCATGACTTAGGAAATAGTTACACAGATCATCACAAGTGTGACAAGGCAACAACACTAGGGGAAGCAATCTAGGGAGTAATACATGATTAAATAAACACAGTCTTTTATATTATTGTTATCACCAGTAGTTTAGATTATTATTTAGTTTAAATATCTAAAACCAACCATCTCTCCAAATATATGATTTACCTACTTTCCTTTAAACACAAAAATACAAAAATAAGGGTCTCTACGTAAATCTAAAGCCGTTTATTAATTATGCTAATAGATAAACGTTAATCAATAAGATCTAGGATATCGGATTCCCATATATAAGCATGCTAAGGATTGAAGATCGAGTGAACGATGGACAAAACCACGAGCACGAGAGTCTTCAAAATCCGGGGCAATCCTGGACATAAAACACAAACCACGAAACACGAGAAAGGAAGAGGCGAGCCTCCTCACATCACACTTATTAATAAATATTATACTAATATACTACTACTAGGGATAAGCATGGGTTGCCACCCACGAAGCGCTTGTTTTTGTGCGAGTCTCTAGCTTGACTCACCCCATATCATCGTGATATTAGGGGCGAAACATGTGGAAGAGTAAATCTCCATCGGACTTTCATTCAAGATGCACATGAAAGTTCCACTCCGATGAAGTGCCACCGGTTCTAGAGAATAAAAATGAAAAGCAGAGATGCCGGGGTCAAAAATAGTATCCTCACTCCAGGATGAGAGAAGAAAAGGAGATTCCACCGGATAGGTGAAATAAGGAAGAAAAATTCGGATAACATATGTGAGGGAAAGATAATGGCGGTCCTCAAAGGGTAATTTCACATATGTTGGAGAAAAAATTATCTCCCAAATCCCGGGGTCGAAAACTTTGACAATATTCATCAAATCATCTTTATCAGGTTCATCTTCTAAGCTTCTTGGGTCACGATCTAAAAACACCTCGGGATGGAGATTAGGAATAGTGTCCTTAATAAGCAAACTCTCAAGATAGATTATGTCTCCCTCCGAATCGTGATAACCGTTCTTAATATCCGTAGAAATATCCATATCTAGAAAAGCATCGATCTCATCAATTTCGCCTCCTGGGTCGAAACACTCATCCTCATTAGCATCGGAAAGAGGTGTGAATAGCAAATCCGGCTCATCAAGTTTAGAAACATAGGAGTCCTCGCTCTCGATGTCCTCTAACACCTCATTAAAAAGAGGATTTACGTCACTAGAGATGTACTCGTCATCAAATTCAAAAAGAAGGTTCGAATAAATTTTAAAATTTTCCTCCGGAACATCTTCCTCAAGAAGTGACTCGTCATCACTAGAGGTAAAATCATCATTATCATTGAAGAGAGGATTAGAGAAAGTCACGGAATTATCACAAAAAGGAAAATCACATTCACTGTTACTATCGGACGTATCCTCAGACTCACTTAGGATTGGAACAAGATCCTCAACACTAGACTTCATGAATTCGTCCGATTCCTTTTCAGGAATAGTGCTAAGATTCTCATCCCCCATGATGAGTCCATAGTCGGTAAGACGGGTGTGATTGCAATAGACAGGGATATTTGAGAAACAATTTCATTCAAAGGAATAGTACTTTCCTCGTAATCATCGTCATCATAAAAAGAATTGAAACGTCATGAAGGCTTGGTAGTATAAGTACTAAGATTAGCCGCCTGCTCTTGTTGACGTAACATTTCACCCAAGGATTGCAAAAGTTCATTTCTTGACTCAATCATTTCATCCCATTTATTATACACATCATTCATCCTCTGCTGATTAAGGTCTTCTTAAGGCTGATGATCGATGGAATACTGCGGGTGTTGGTCAAAACCGTAAGAATTAGAATCATAGCAAGGGTTAAGCTCAGAGTAGTTTTGATTCATCGGTTGACACTAAAAACTTTCATGAGGACCCCCATAGTTTTCACAGCAAAAATATTGTTGTGGAAAACTCGGTGAATTTTATGGATAATAATTATCACTAAAGTTTTGATTGTAGCACGGTTCCTGCTCATAGACAAGCGGTACCCGTGGTGGACAATCATAACCATAATGAGCGTCGTTCCCACATAATTCACACGAGTATGATTCGTACTGGGGTTGTAGAGGGTGGGTGAAAACTTTTGGGAGATCATTGAAAGAGTTTGGATTAGGAGCATCAATGGATGAATTTTCATCTCTTGAAGAGCAAACCCAGCAAAATCCTTCTCTAAGACCATATCCACACCACTTACAAGTACACCGTTGACAACGTACACCATCTTCTAATGGGTCTCCACATCCAAAACAATGAAATTGGTTGAACGAAGATGTTTGGGGTTATGAAGGTGGGTAGGAAAAATTGGGTGTTTCATCATTTGAAATGGAATCGGGGTTACAGACAAACTCGTCTCTGAAACTCACATTGGTACAACGCCGACAATTTCCACCGTTAAACGGACCTCCACACCACGAGCATCTTGAAAACCAAGACATGTTGAAGAATTATCGGATAAGAAGGTAAAGAGAATAAGAATTAAACGAATAAGAGGATAGAGAAGAATATTTATAGATTTTTCAAATAAAACATAAGGAAAAGAAATAATAAAAGTAAGAAAGAAAAATATTTTTGGTAACCGAAAGTCAAAGGTGTACGGTAGCTCTCTAGAAAATGCACGAGGAGCGGGTAAGCGCGAAGCGTTTTAAAAACCGTCTCCTTTTGGATCGAAGTTCATAGGATCGACCCTCCTTATACCTCTCTTATAGTTTGTTAACTAAAGATGAGCCGAAACGACAATTAACAAACGGTCATTTTTTAATATTAAAATAAAAGAAGATAAAAATAGAAGTATAAAATATTTTTGTATTTTTATATAAAATAAAACAAAAACTTTCACGGGGAAAGGATCTTCAAGGCTCGAACACGAACAATCTCGTAAAAATCGCTACACCTCTCCCTGGCAGCGGCGCCATTTTGATATTCCACAAAAATCCCTCATATAATATATATAAAATACATATACATAAGCAAAGTATCATACAAATTATTCTTAGGAAAAAATAATAAGTAATCAACATGGGTATCGTTCTCCTCGATGAGAGGTGAATAGAAATCTACGTTCATGTTAAAAATCGAGCTTGATTGTCATTTAAGTTTTGGTTTCTAAATCTAATAACGCAAAGGGAAAGCATAAAAAGGCACGCTAAACTAGAAAATTAAAGCAATTTAAAAATCTAAAGACACTTAACGATTAATTAACGACTAACGGACTAACGGAAAAATTATCAAAATAAACTCTAAAAACTTAAAATTGCAAATTTCTAAACTAAAATGATAAAATTAATTTTTAGAAATAGAAAATATTTTTTTTGTATTTTTATTATTTTTAAAACTAATTTTAAAACTTTTTAAAATAAAAACTCAATTAAAAGTATTAAATGAAAACTGAAAATTATGAAAAAAATCAAAAAAGTTCTTGAACTAATAATAAAGGTTTAGGAAGAAAAATGGGATTCACAACTTATTCCAATAAGCTGTAAAAAATAGATAAGCCAAATAAGCTCAAAACTAATTCTAGTATAAGAAATAAATGAAACAAAAGAAGAATGTATTAAGCATTAAGATCTTAATTGATGATTAGTGTGTGAAGATCAAGGTGTAATTAGTGTGTGTGTTTAGAGAGAGAAATACCTAACTTGCCTTTTGATTAAATAAAATTGTTACATTTAATCATGGCATAAATACCTTATTTATAGCCTTATTAGATTGTTGACTAAACTTTCCTAACTTGACACAAATTGTCCATGCACTTTATAATAGTGCGTACAATTATAAACATTTCTTTATTCTAACATTCTCTCTTCTGCCCCCTAAATGATCTACACAACAGCTACTGATCCAACCCTTATTGTGTTTTTGATGACGACTTCTTACTTATGCTTGAACACTTGATTCTGAAGTAGTCTGTCATTTTCTTTTTCTTTGAAGCTCGAAAACGCTAAGAATTCTTTATGAAAGCTGAGGAATGACCTTGTACAAATCTCTCTCGATATAATATTCTCCTTATAAAATAGATATATTTCTTTATCTCTGAAGGTATCAACTCCACTCTCGAACTCAAAATCAGCATTCTCAAAAGCTAACTTGATCTTCTTTTGAGCAACTTGAATCTTTTAAAAAATCTTGCATGAATCTTTATCTTCAAACTTGATCTTGAATGTAGATTTCAATCACATAATGTCTGACTGAAAGAGCTTGAAACACATATATGAATTAGCATTTCTTTGGTAAAAAGACATGAACACTTTACCTTTTCACATAATCGTCATACTCTCTATGCTCCCCTCGCCCCTCAATCACATATCCAACCTATTGAATATTGAACTAGTAAACTTTGATTGTCTGAAGACTAAAAGTCGATATTCTTGAGAAGTAATTTCCACAAATGTCGAACCTGCTATCTCGATCGATCTTTGAAGTTAATGAAACACTACAGCTTATTCAAAACACTTGATGAAGTAACCTCAATCTTGAATACGAATCTTATCTTCTTAATCAAACTACTTTTACCATAACGATTTCTTTGATTCATTTTTTTGCTAGTATCTTGATTTATCTCATATATTCTTGCTTTATATCTTTCTCGCCCTATTATATACTGAAAGACCTTACATTTTCTCACCAAATATCTAATATCTTAACTCATCTCATGATTGGCAATACTAAGCTTTATTTTTCTCCCCCTCATGATGGAAAAAAAAAAAAAAACCCCCCTTAGATCCATCTGATCATCATGACCATATAAGCTTCGCAAAAAGCTCCGGTGAAGAATGATCCTTTGAAGTCCATGAAATTGGAAATAAATCTTTTCTTTCCCTCCTTTTTAAGAATCAACATTCTCACGCACTCCTTTAAAACAAACAATACTCCCCAAGAATAGACCCCTAAGCCTCCCTTAAACCATTCATACCTTGGTTGCTATCATTCCCGTGAAGGCTCAAAGATAACTTTTGTCATCAAAAGATTCATTGAAAATGTTATGCTTGTGAAAGGTAGAAATGTTGTTGTTGTTGTATGTTGTATGTTGTAGAAGATGACATGGAGAATTATCAGAGTAAGAAACATCTTCCACATTAACCATGAAGTTCTTACATCACAACATCATTCTTTGAGAAATTTCCGAATGAATATATTTTGAAAATATGATCAATCAATATCTCGATGATAAGTGGATGCGGAATTAGAATTATAACATCAAAAAACATTTGATCTCGTGAACTTAAGTGTTGTTTTTTTCCCCTTGAAACGACATAACCACTAGATTCACTTAGATTACTCCAGTTCACACTAATTTAACTCATTAAAGCAATATTTTCAATAGTTGACCTAACTTCAGCGTTGGCATAATGTATAGCACGTGGGTAGGGATTTCCATTCAATCATCGTGAATACTATTTAATAGTATCACTCCAGAATGTTCCAGAAATGTCACGAAGACATATACTTATGTACCATTTTGTATTATTGATGTTTAATACAAATGTACTTTTGTGTCCTAAAGATATTTCATTGAATATCAAATTGGCTCTAGACTCCGCGGTGTGCACTTTTAGTAAGCAAGGACTGGAGCAGATTGGTCCTTTTATTCAATACCAACATTCTTAGAATGAGAAGTCGATAGATTATGCGTTTAATCTCCGTTAACTGAACAATAATTTTTGAGAATACTTGAGGGCTAGGATGGGGTTGCATTTGCTTCACTGGAGTCCATGATGCTACATCAATCCCAAAAATTCACAATTGAAATCCGATAGAGTTAGTGATTGAACCCACCGGTGTTCCATCTAAGTGTAGCAAAAACACCCTCAGTCTTTTCTTATAAGCCTCTCACTTTTCAACTTCAACCTTTTCATTTTGCTTATCATTTGATTCTTCTTCATCATATTCTTGTCACTTTTGACAACTTTATCATTTTCATCTTTCATTCATTTTCATTCAAAGCGTATCACTTAATCCTTTTTGGCATTCGAAACATGTTGATTTGCACCTCAAACTCCATCACCTAGACCTAACTTTCCTAAATTAGAAGGAAGACTCCGGGGTAGATCAATTTCCAGTTCTGGAAGATCATAGGAGTATTTTGTGAGTAACTAAATCACAACATCAAACGTGCAACTCAAATCAACATGACGCCAAGATAATTCCTTTTAAAAAAATATATGTAAAGACCATGATGAAAATCTAAAATTGTATCATGAGATTTTGATAATATCAAGAAAATGTAGAACAATCACTCTGTCTGTTTTTGTATGCGGTGGGCATTTTTTTTCTTGCATACTTTTCTCTTTCTTTTTCATGTGCTGTTCTGCTTTTGAAGCACATGACATAAACATTCATTTTCAGTATATTGATTTCTCAGTTCTCCATTCTATTTCTCTTACAAATCACTCTTTCGTTTTTCTCATTTCTCACAAACATCATATGAAAGAAGAAAATGTTGATCTTTAAAGTTTTCAATCATTATAAAGACACTCCCCCTTAACATATGCCGAGAAACATTTTTAACATGAAGCAAAAAACCAAAAAATACGGATGGAAGGTGAAAATGAAAACACAATTTTCCATTTTCGTTTCTTTCTAAAAACTTTTCAACAACATATACGGACACTCCCCCTCGAAAAATACCATATTTTCGTTAAAACATTTATAAGGGAGTTCCTCTTTGCACTTTTGAGTCCTTTATTTCTTTAGACACTTTTCACAAAAAAAATACACGTTGAAGACCATTTTTAAAATTGATTTTATATTGAAGTACCAGACATTTTAAAATTCGAATCGATGGTAATGCATCAACTTGAGATCATTGATTTTTTAAACAACTTGAATTTATCATTTAAGTACCACATAAAGATTTTGAAAAATATTTGTATCAATGACTCAAGTCAAAGAAGACTTCTCTTCTTTTTCAAAGATAGATGCACTGAAGCGTACACCTTCTTTTCTTTAAGAGCATGGGAGTGTGAACTGACATGTACACTATCCAGCATTTAAGTTCGGTTTCGTACTGAGTAATACGAAACCATTAATTAAGCACGGTTTCATACTGAAAATGTTATAAAAAGCCATCCAGTTTAAGTCGGGGATTGGTACCGAGTTTTAGGTTTGTTTGGGAGTTTAGAATTTACAAATGCCATTCGTTTAATCTCGGGTTTCATACTGAATATGGCATAAATACCCTATTTATAACCTTATTAGATTGTTGACTAAACTTTCCTAACTTGACACAAATTGTCCCTGCACTTTATAATAGTGCTTACAAGTAAAACATTTCTTATTCTCAACGAAAAAAAAATACCCACAGGGCGCGTTTGGTTAAGGTTGGGTGTTAATGTGGAGGGGGGGGGGGGGGTCCCCAAGATATGAGTTCCGAAGTCTTCGACTGTCCCTTTTATAAAACATTTTTTTAAGATTTCTTTTTGAAAAAGCTATAAAATAAGCAAAAGTTAGCAACTTTAATAAATGAACTTTTTGATAGTACTTAAAAATAAGCTAGAAAAAAGCTATTCTAAAACTGTCAGTTTAGCTTAAAACTGATAAGCTTTAAGTTAAAACTGTTTTGGCTATTTAAACTAAATAAGCTAAAAACAGATGAAAGCCTAGACTTAATAAGCACTACTTTCTAAAAATACGCAATTAAAATAAGCTGAAAAGACTCAAAGATATTAAGACAGATTCTTAAGGGACTTTTGACAGATTTTAAGCTAAGTTTTAAGGACACATAAGCACTTAAAATAAGCTGAAAATCGAAAACAAATAAAGCCTTATAAGCTAATAACACAAATAAGCAAGAATTAAGCAACTTGGAAAAGAAATAAGCTAGAAAAAGGCAAATGAGAATGACAGATACTCAACTTTTGTTTTGGCATTTTTAGATATTGACAAATATCAGCTTTAATTTTAAGACTCAATAAGCAAGATTTAAAGGCTAAAAGCTAAAAACAGATAATGAACATGACTCAAACTACACTAATAAGCTGGAATTAGGAAAATTGATTTAGACATTAAGCTAGAAAAGACATGATCCAAATGACAGTTTACTCTATTTTTTGGTTTTTTTGGATTTTTGAAATCAAAGCTAAAATTTAAGACTTAAAACTACTTTTAGACACACAAAATCCATAAAACAGATTATCCTAATACTTCAATAGCTAAATAAAACTGAATTTGACCTAAAATAAGCTAAGACATGATCATAAATGATCTATAAGACTCTAAGTGCAAGCTTAAAAACTTCAAAATGCTTAACTGTTTTTGAACTAAAGAACTCAAAGGGCTTTACCAAGCAAATTTACTTTAAAAACACATGACAATGATGCTCATAGACCTCACATTTATCACAAAAACCATACCTCAAGAATAAATTCACAAATAAGCAGTTTGGTACCACATTTGAACTAACAGACTTGAACATATGCTAGCACAGACTCCTAAATCTTAATCAATCTTATTCTAGCTTGAGAAAACTAATCCTAAGACTCAATTAAAGCTTATTAGAACCATCTTAATTCCTAAGATTAACCTTAGCAGTCTTAACTTATGTTAAGACTGCTTATGTCAAACACCCCTTTAAAACTCATAATTCAATATTTAGGTTTAAAACAGATCTTGCAAGGCTATAATTTGCTAAAACATATATTGAACTAAGATATAAGAGATTATTAAGAAAATATTTTGGAAAAATAAGCACTTTCTAATAAGCTAAACTAATAAGCTAAATTAACTCAAATAGGGACAGTTTCTAAGAAAACTCAAACTAAACTATTATAAGATATAAACTAAACACATTAAGCTAAATTAAGATAAAATAAGCACACTTAAGCAGAGAATAAGCACAAATAAGCACAAATAAGCAGAGCAATAAGCTGAATGAGAAAATAAGCTAGAAGAGAAAAAGTAAATGTACATTTGTCCTTTGCTCTAAACAAGGACTAAAGTGCTCTTAAGAGCTTGTCTACAAGCTCCCGGTATTAATGATAAGGCTGGTAAACCTTAAGCCCATCCATGTCTGGCTTATCATCCAAAATAGCTTATTATGCAGAATTTGAGGTATTGAGAGTGAAATGGCTTATTCAGCTAATCTTTTAGGAGGCTTACCTGAATAAGCAATAGCTTAGAAGGCAATGAGCTTATTTGAGCTTATTTAAGTAAATTTGAAACACATTTAAACCAATTACTTAATAGTAAAAACAAAATTAAAAACACAATTGTAAATGAAACTGACTTTTATTAATACTAAAAATAGATTACAAGCTTTGTTTAAAAGAAGTTACATTAAGAAAATAACAATAAGCTCAAAGCAACACTACTCTACACTTCTCCTACACTAGATGATCTTCACTATGTGATCTCCTTTTCTATTTATAGAAATGAAAGGAAGCTTCTAGATGAGGAAGAGCATCCTTGAGCTTTAATCTTGGCCCTTGATTCATAACCTCCTCTTAATCAATCATCCTTAGCCCTTGATCACCTCTACGTCCTTTCCACCAATAGGAGAGTGTAGGATTGCCAGTGTGGCCCAAGTAATGTCAAACGTGTCAAGTATTAGCTTCTTGAAGCTCCGAGGTATGTCGGAGATTGGTGAAAAGCCTTAACCCTGTGTTATTCACCCTTGTGTAATGAATACATAAGAGGGAGGAGGATGATGCCACAGTAAGTTTAACCCAACGTAATTCTTTAGACTTTTGACCTACGGAAATGGGTACGTGTTTTAGGCTTCTTTTTGGGGAAACTTTGGGCCAGTATTAATGGACTTGGGTTATTTTGATAAAAAGGGTTTATACATTTTTGGCTTTAAGGATTAATACCATTAATAGGCTGACCTGGCCCATGAAACGGGTACGGGTTGGCCTATTAGTGAATATGCCTTCGGCTTCGTTTTCCCACGCTCTTCTAATCTCGTGCTTGGATTTGTCTAATTTGGCTTCGTTTTTGTCCATTTTTGATATATCCGTTACCTGCACAATAAAATTCACAATACAAACAAATACAATGTATTTTCTATTTATTTTTGGTTATTTAAGCTCTTTTTAATAAGGAAAAATGATATGTGATTAAACACATATCAGTGGCTGCATCAAAAGCGCCTATGCTCAAACCAGGTGAGTATGAGCTTTAGAGGATGAGGATGGAACAGTACATCCAGATGATTGATTATTCTCTATAGGAAGTCATAGAAAATGGTAATGCACCTCTAGTAACAAAAATTGTTGAAGGTGGTGAGACTACATTTGCTCCTTCAACTGTTGAAGAAAAGGCACAAAGGAGGTTAGAGCTGAAGGCAAGAAGCACTTTATTGATGGACATCCCTAATGAACATTAATTGAAGTTTAACTCCATTAAAGATGCCAAGTCATTGCTGTAGGCTATTGAGAAGAGGTTTGGAGGGTATGTTGCTACTAAAAAGACATAGAGGAATCTTCTAAAGCAGCAGTATGAAAATTTTACTGCATCTAGCTCAGAGGTATTAGATCAGACCTTTGATAGGATTCAAAAGTTTATCAATTAGTTGGAGATTCATGGTGAAAGTATCTCATAAGAAGATGTGAATCCTAAGTTTTTAAGAAGTCTGTCACCAGAATAGAACACATATACCATTGTGTGGAGGAACAAGCCTGAGATAGATACATTAAGCTTGGATGATCTTTATAAAAACCTGAAGATCTATGAACCAGAGGTCATAGGGACATCAAGCTCAAGCTCAAACACACAAAACGTAGCCTTTGTGTCCTCAAACAGCACCGGCAGTACAAATAGAGCAGTTAATACTGCTCATGGTGCTACAACTGCTAGCACTCAAGATACTACTGTTAACTCAACAATAATTGACAACTTGAGTGATGTTGTCATTTGTTCTTTCTTTGTAAGTCAACCAAACAGTCCACAACTTGACAGTGAGGACTTGCAACAAATTGATCCTGATGATTTAGAAGAAATGGATTTAAGGTGGCAGATGGCTATGCTAACAATGAAGGCAAGGAGATTCTTAAAGAACACTGGAAGGAAGTTTTCTATGAATGGTACTGAAACCATTGGGTTTGATAAGTCCAAGGTGGAGTGTTACAACTGCCACAAAAAGGGACACTTTGCAAGGGAGTGCAGGGCTCCAAGGAACAAGAAAACATGAATAGGGAGAACACAAGAAGGGTTGTGCCAGTGGATACAACTACTTCCAATGCTTTGATCTCATGTGTTGGTCTTGGTGATTATGATTGGAGTGATCAATCAGAAGAATGTCCAACTAACTTTGCACCCATCGCTTACTCTTTTATAAGTTCAACTCATGAAGGGTATTTCCTGAATTCAAAATGTTAATCATCTTGCTTAGAAATGTGTAAAATTCTTAAAAACAAAATGAACAACTGTTAAAAAGGATTAATGAATTAAGATAAAATGCTATTACTTATAAAAAGGTTTTAGAGTCTGGTAGAGGCAAGACTTCTAGTTTAGTAGAAAAAAATGAGTCGTTTATGAGAGATATCACGCTCTTAAAACGTAAGATTTATTTAAGAGAAGTAGCCATTATAGAGCTTAGGAAGAAGTTGGAACTAGCTCAAAAACAAAAAGATGAAATTCAGCTAACAATAGAAAAATATGACAATGATTAAAAGCTAAGCAAACTAATAGACTGTCAGATAGTTGATAAGTGCAAAAAATCAGTTTAGGGTATATTTTGTTCCACCTCCTATCAGGAAACTTTATGCTCTAAAACCTGATTTGTCATGCTTTGGTTAGAGAGTTTGTAAATGGCCTCTTAGTTAGTGAGCCTATAGTTAAGAAGCCTGTAGTTGAGACTAGTGAAGATAAGGCTAGTGCAGACAAGCTAAGGCGGTTAGAAGAATAATGGGGTGCTCCAAAATTTATTGAGGATTTGGGTGTTGATAAATGTGGAAGAAGCTTGCTTAGGCTAAGATTCAAAAGAAAATAGTTAAACCTAGTTTTTGCTAAAATAGAGTTTGTTAAATTTAAAGAGCAAGTAAAAACTCCTAGGAATATAACTGTTTAACAAGGGTAATCACAATAGCGAACACAAATCGTCTAGAGGAAAACCAATGAAACTGGAAATTTATTGATGCCAAAGATTAGGAGTAATTTTTGAGATGATTAACAAAGCTTGCTATGTGTGTGGAAGTTTTAATCACATGCAGTATGATTGTAATAACCATCAGAGACATTTTAATAATAAAAAGATGGTAAAACCAGTATGGAACTATACTCAAAGGGTAAATCACCAGAATTTTTCTAGAATGACTCACTCCGGTCCTAAAAGGAACATGATTCCAAAAGTAGTATTAATAAGATCTGGCCTAGTATCTCTTACTACTGCTAGACCAGTTAATAATGCTTAACCAAGATCAACAGTGAATAGTGCAAGACCAATGACAAATGTTTTCAATAAAGCACATTCTACTGTCAGAAGGCCCATTAACAACAAAACAACAACTAAAAACAGTAATTTTAATCAGGGTGTTAATACTGTTAAAGATAAAAATATTAATACTGCTAGGCCAAAAGCAGTAGTTAATACTGCTAAGCCAAAAGCAGTAGTTAACGTTGTTCAGGGAAATAATGTTAATGCTGTTAAGGCCTCAGCTTGTTGGATTTGGAAACCAAAGACTAAAGTTTTAGACCATGTATCTAAACACAATAGTGCATCAATGAAATTTAAAAGATTTGATTATATTGATGCACAAGGCAGATCCAAGTCAGTGATGCACAAATTTAAAAGATTTTCTTACCTTATGTGTAGGGTAATCCATAACAGGATTTGCAGGATCAAGGAGTAATTGACAGTGGATGCTCAAGGCACATGACAGGGAACATGTCCCATCTTACTGACTTTGAAGAAATTGATGGAGGATATGTTGCCATTGGAGGTAACCTCAAAGGAGGGAAAATCACAAGCAGCGCTACAATCAAAACTGGTAATTTAGATTCTGAGAATGTGTATTTTATAAGAGAGTTATAGTTTAACCTCTTTAGTGTCTCATAAATATGTGACAAAAAGAATAGTGTTCTCTTTAATGACACTGAATGTATTGTTTTATCTCCAAACTTTAAGTTAACTGATAAAAATCATGTTTTACTTAAAGTTCCTAGAAAGAACAATATGTATAGTGTTGATTTAAAGAATATTGTTCCTAAAGGAGGTCTAACTTGTCTCTTTGCAAAAGCCATATTTGATGAATCTAAACTTTGGCATAGAAGACTTGGACACATAAATTTCAAAACTATGAATAATGGTTAAGGAATCATGTAAGAGGTTTACTTCCAAAACTTTTTGAAAATGATCAAAATGTGTTGCTTGTCAAAAAGAAAGACCATAGGAGCATTATTGTAAGTTCAAAACAGTAAGTTCAGTCAGCCAACCTTTACATATGTTGCACATGGATTTGTTTGGTCTAACATTTATAAAAAGCTTAATGAAAAATATGTATTGCCTAGTTGTCATAGATGATTACAGTAGGTTTAGTTTGGTTTTCTTTCTAGCTACTAAAGATGAGACTAGTGGAATTCTTAAGTCCTTTATAACTGGAGTAGAAAATCTAATAGATCAAAGGGTTAAGGTAATTAGGTGTGACAATGGAACCGAGTTCAAGAATAAGGAGTTGAATCAGTTTTGTGAGAGAAAAAGTATTAAGAGAGAATTTAGTGTAGCTAGAACTCCTCAACAAAATAAAGTATCTGAGAGGAAAAATAGAACACTAATTGAGGCTGCTAGGAAAATGCTAGCTGATTCTAAGCTACCTACTACTTTTTGGACTAAAGCAGTTAATACTGCTTGCTATGTGCAAAATAGGGTATTAGTAACTAAGCCTCATAACAAGACCCTTTATGAACTTTTTCTTAGTAGAAAACCAACTTTAGGCTTTATGAGACCATTTGGGTGTCCTGTTACAATTCTCAATACCATGGATCACTCAGGCAAGTTTGATGGTAAGGCTGAAGAAGGATTATTTGTTGGATACTCAATTAATAATAAAGCATTTAGAGTATTCAACAGTAGAACAAGGTTGATGAAGCGAACCGAATGTATAATTAGTGAGATACACCTAATATTGCAGGAAGTGGACCAAATTGGCTTTTTGATATTGATGCACTAACAAAGTCAATGAATTATAAGCTAGTTATTGCAGGAAATCAGTCTGATGGTAATGCAGGTACAAAAGCATGTGATGATGCAGGTAAAGCTAGAATGGAGACAGTACCTGACAAAGAATACATTCTGCTACCATTGTGGCCTGCTGATTCACCATTCTCTTAGAATTCAAAGAGTTCTTCTGATACTCGATTCAAACCTTCAAGAGATAATGAAAAGAAGGTTACTGAAGAACCAGGAAAAGAAGGTGGTGATTCAAGTAATGATTAAGAGAAAAAGGATAATGTTAACAGCACTAACAATGTTAATGCTGCTAGCACAAATGCAGTTAATGTTGTTGGTAAAAAAACAAGCATTGAACTTCTAGATGACCCAAATATGCCTGAATTGGAAGATATTGTTTATTCAGATGATGATGAAGATGTTGGTGCAGAGGCTGACATGAACAATTTGAATACATTTATGTCTGTCAGTCCTATTCCAACTACAAGAATACACAAAGATCATCCAGTTGAACAAATTATTGGAGACTTGAATTCGCCTCCAGCACCTCAATACAAGAAGAATGACAACGGAATTTGGAGAACATGGTTTTGTTTAGCTTTTAGTTCAACAAAGAAACAAACCTTAAAGATTTTCATAAATTGCTTGTTTGCTTGATTTCGATCACTAAGAAGAAACCCAAATAATAAGGTTAATTTCATTGCATCTGACGGATCCCAAGCTAGATAAAAGCTATTCAAGATGAGCTTCTACAATTCAAATTACAAAAGGTTTGGACCCTAGTGGATTTACCAAATGGTAAAAGGCCCATAGGCACTAAATGGGTTTACAGGAACAAGAATGATGAATGAGGCATTGTGATAAAGAACAAAACAAGATTGGTTGCTCAAGGGTACACACAAGAAGAATGGATTGACTATGATGAAGTCTTTGCCCCTATTGCCAAAATTGAAGCAATTAGGCTATTCTTAGCCTATGCCTCATTTAAAGACTTTATGGTGTACCAGATGGATGTCAAGAGTGCTTTTCTTTATGGTAAGATTGAAGAAGAAGTCTATGTTTGTCAACCACTAGGATTTGAAGATCCATACTTTCTAGACAGCGTATACAAAGTAGAAAAAGCACTTTATGGACTGCATCAAGCTCCAAAAGCTTGGTATGAAACCTTATCAACTTATTTGTTGGACAATGGGTTTTAGAGAGGAAAAATAGACAAGACTTTGTTTATCAGAAGGGACAAAGGTGATATTCTGTTAGTTTAAGTATATGTAGATGATATCATTTTTGGCTCTACAAAGAAGTCATTATGCACTGAGTTTGAGAAGATGATGCATAAAAAATTTCAAATGAGTTCTATGTGTGAACTTTTATTCTTCTTAGGAATGTAAGTAAAGCAAAAGGAGGATGGATTTTTTATCAGTCAAGACAAGTATGTGACTGAGATTTTGAAGAAATTTAGTTTTACTAATGTCAAGACAACAAGAACACCTATGGAAACTCAAAAGCCTTTGCTCAAGGATGAAGATGGTGAAGAAGTGGATGTTTATTTATATAGATCAATGATTGGTTCATTGACGTATCTTACTTCTTCAAGACCTGATATTATGTTTGCAGTGTGTGCATGTGCAAGATACCAAGTCAAACCCAAAAAGTGTTCACATCCTTCTTTATGAAAAGAATTTTTAGGTACTTAAAAGGTCAACCAAAATTAGGCCTTTGGTATCTAAAAGATTCATCTTTTGATTTGGTAGCATACACTGATAGTGATTATGCTGGAGCAAGCTTGGATAGGAAGTCTATAACAGGAGGTTGTCAATTTCTTGGGTGTAGATTGATTTCATGATAGTGCAAGAAGCAGACTGTAGTTGCTAACTCCACAACAGAGGCTGAATATGTAGCTGCTTCAAGTTGTTGTGGTCAAGTGCTTTGGATTCAAAATCAATTGCTTGATTATGGGTATAACTTTATGCATACAAAGATCTATATTGATAATGAGAGTACTATATGCATAGTTAAGAACCCTGTTTTACATTAAAAAAAACAAAGCACATTGAGATTAGACATCACTTTATCAGAGGTTCCAATGAATAGAAGCTAATTCAAATGATCAAGATTCATACTGACAAGAATGTTGCAGATTTGCTTACAAAAGTATTTGATGTAAGTAGAATTCAATATTTGATTGCTAGTATTGGAATTCTCAATCTTTAAAGTCTTGATTATGAAATTGGAGAGAATAAAAATAGAAAGAGAGATGTGTGATAAAAATAGATAGAGTGATTTAGTGAGGAAAAAAGAATTGACGAGAATTTGTGAGTTGATAAATACAGAAAAGAAGATGTGTGATAAAATCAGATAGAATGATTATGAGAAAAAGAATTGAGAGAATTTGTGAGTTGAAAAACAGAAAGAGGAGTGTGATAAAAACCAAATAGGGAGTGATTTTTGGGTGGGGATCGAGAAAAAAGAATTGAGAGAAAGTGGTGAGTTGAAAAACATAAAGAGAGGTGTTTAAAAAACAGAAGAAGAGAGAATTTTAAGTAAAAAGAATTGAGAGAAATAAAAACAGAACGAGAGTTTTTTTTTTGAGTAAAAAATGTTAATTTGATGATGGAAAAGCTGATTAGAATGGAATTGGAGTTAATGTTGGCGATTCAAAGTTAATGCTACTAGGCATAAACTTAGTGCAAGTTAATGCTGCTAGACATAAACTTACTACTGCTGTTGAAAGTTAATGCTGCAAGGCATAACTTACTACTGCTGTTGAATGTTAGTGCTGCTAGGCATAAACTTACTACTATTGTTGAAAGTTAATGCTGCTAGGCATAACTTATAACTGCTTGTGAACGTTAATGCTGTTGAGGGTATTTTCATAAATACTTCGATTAAGGGTTTTATTCACTCATTTAATCGATTTCATTCAATCATATACTCTCTAATCACAAACCCTAACTCAATTTCATTATTCATCATCAAAACCCAACACAATGACGACCCTACAGTTTGCTGATACTCACAATTTGGTCGTGTTTTTGTCTAAACCCGCTGAAGGTGAAGGGTTTGAGCAGATAGTGTATTTTCTGAATGCAAACCCTATAAGATATGCACTAACGATCAATCCCACTATCTATACTTCATGCATTAAACAATTCTGGGCTACTGTCAAGGTGAAAACTGTCAATGGGGAAGTACAGTTACAAGCCCTAGTGGATGGGAAGAAGATAATCGTTACTGAAGCATCTGTTAGACGTGACCTTCAACTGAATGATGAGGAAGGTACGGATTGCTTGCCAAATGCTACCATTTTTGAAGAACTTACAAGGATGGGGTATGAAAAACTTTCACAGAAGCTTACATTCTATAAGGCATTCTTTTCTCCTCAATGGAAATTCCTTATTCATACCATTTTGCAATGCCTAAGTGCTAAGACTACTGCATGGAATGAATTTAGTAGCACTATGGCTTCTGCAATTATCTGTTTAGCTACAAACCAGAAGTTTAACTTTTCAAAGTACATATTTGAAAGTATGGTGAAGAATTTAGAGAATGTGTCTGGTAAATTCTTGATGTATCCAAGATTTGTACAAGTGTTTTTAGAGAAACAACTGGAAGGAATGTCAAATCATAAAAGGATTTATGTTACACCCTCTCACACTAAGAAGATTTTTAGAAACATGAGAAGGGTAGGGAAAGGCTTTTCTGGAAGAGAAACACCCTTATTTCCAACAATGATGGTACAAGCTCAAGAAGAAATGGGTGAAGGTTCAGCAAATCCTACTGATCCCCATCACACACCCACCATTATTCAACCATCAACATCTCAACCTCAAAAGAAACAAAAACCTAGGAAGCCAAAGAGAAAGGACACTGAGGTACCTCAGCCTAGTGGTCCTATAGATAATGTTGCAGATGAGGCTGTCTATAAGGATATGGATGACAGTTTGGAAAGGGCTGCCACTACTGCTACTAGCTTAGATGCAGAGCAGGATATGGGTAACATAAATAAGACCTAATCCAAGGCAACACTTAATGAACCAAGTTCCTTAGGAACTAGTTCAGGTAGTGGTCCCAAGCGCCAAGAAACCATGGGGATACTATTGCTCAAACTGGGTTTGAGAATGTATCTAAACTTCCAATGATTCACTACTCATGGGATTTAATACACTTCAAAGTGATGAGGATAGTCTAAAACTAAAGGAATTGATGGAATTATGTATCAACTTGCAAAATAGAGTTATTGATCAGGAGAAAACTAAGACCTCTCAAGCTCAGGAGATTATAAGTTTAAAAAGGAGGGTCAAGAGACTAGAAAAGAAGAATATGTTAAAAACTCATAGGCTTAAAAGATTATACAAGGTTGGTCTGTCAGCTAGGATTGAATCCTCTGAAGATGAAGGTTTGGGTGAAGAGGATGCATCCAAACAGGGAAGGATTGATGATATTGATGCTAATAAAGACATTTATCTGGTCAATGTTCACAGAGATGATGATATGTTTGGGGTAAATGATCTTGAAGGTGATGAGGTGATTGTTGAAACTGAAGTTGATCATGAGGTGGTTGTTAAAACTAAAGTTTCTTTTAAAGATGTGAACTTAAGTGTTGATGAAGTTACTTTAGCTCAAGCACTTGCAGCTTTGAAAAGTGAAAAACCCAAGGCTGACAAGGTTATGTTACAAGAACCAGAGCAGAGTACAATATAACAACAACTGTTGCTATAACAGTTATAGCTGCTAGCACAAGACCCAAGGCTAAAGGGCTTGTTATTCATGAAGAGGAGCAAGCAACTACACCAATAGTTTCTTCTCAACAACCATCACAGGTTAAGGTTCAGGACAAGGGTAAAGGAATCATGGTAGAAGAATCTTTGAAGATGAAGAAGAAAGATCAAATCAGTTTTGATGAACAAGAAGCTATAAGATTACAAGCTGAATTTGATGAAGATGATAGACTTTGAAGGGAAAAAGATGAAGCCAATGTTGTTTTAACTGAAGAATGGAATGATATTCAGGCTAAGATTGATGCTGATTATCAATTGGCTCAAAGATTACAAGCTCAAGAGCAAGAAGAATTGACTGATGAAGAAAAGGCAAGATTGTTTGTACAATTCTTAGAGCAAAGAAGAAAACATTTTGCAGCTAAGAGAGTAGAAGAGAAAAGGAACAGACCTCCAACAAGAGCTCAACAAAGGAGTATCATGTGTATTTATTTGAAAAACATGGAAGGATGGAAGCCTAAAAGCTTGAAGAATAAGTCCTTTGCCAATATTTAAGAATTGTTTGACAAAGCTTTCAAAAGGGTGAACACCTTTGTTGACTACAAAACTAAGTTGATAGAAGAGAGTTCCAAGAAAGCAGAAGTCATGGAAGAGAGTTCCAAGAAAGCTGAAGCACAGATAGCACAAGAAAGCAGTTCAAAGAGAGAAAGAGAAGCTCTGAAACAAGAAAGCTCTAAAAAGCAAAAAGTGGAAGAAGAAAAAGAGTCTAAAGAGCTTAAACTATGTTTGGAAATAATTCTAAATGATGGAGATGATGTAACTATTGATGCTATGTTAGGATTAAAAGACTTTTTGAAGCTGTTTGGATGTTACTGCTGCTATGGTTAGAGTTACTGCTGCTAAGCATAACTTAGTGCTGTTAGTGATATTAGTGAAAAATATGCTAAGTAGTTAGTACTGCTAGTTACTATTGCTAGTATATACTACTACTGCTAATGGTAGTTAAGACTGCTCAGAGACTTAGAAGAAATACTACTAAGTAGTTAATACTGCTAGTATAAAAGTTACTACTATTAGTGTCCCTTTATAAATATAAATATAAATATAAAATACTTATAAATATATAAATAAAAGGATAAGAATAAGAAAATCACAATTATAGTAAACCGGGAGTATGATTCCCAGGTCGTTTATCCCCAACAAGGAGTGAATTGGAAAGTCGAGAGTCAGTTTAATATTTGATGTTTGAATGGAAGAGATTTTGATTAGTTTATCTAAATCTACAGGAAAATTAGTGCAATCTACACTAAAAACAAATAAGGCACACAAACTTAAACTAAAAAAACGCAAATATCGGAATCCTAAATATGACCTAAAAACCCTAATTTATCAAGATTAAGTCCTAAAACGATCTTTTTGACTTTTATAAGTCTTAATTGACTAAAATGATAGAACAAAGAAAACTATACCAAAAACGGAAGTGATTAAGGCTTAAAACACAAAAAACGTGAACGGGATTCAATCCCGTTCTTTAAAAAATCAAATTTTGCAATTTTAGACCTTAAAACGAAAGCAATCTAATTTTTCCTAGTCCTATACTGATAAAAAAAAATTTTCTAAAAAAGAATTAGATTTTTTTGGACTTTTTTTATAATATATTAAGAATAAAAAATGATATTAAACAATAAAAATTTTAATAAAAATAGTAAATAAATTGGAAAAATCTAAAAAATTCATGAAAATAGTTTAAGCTAATTCTGGTTTAAGAAAATAAAAGAGCTTAACCAGCTTAATATTGAATATGCTGTAAATAAGCAACAAAAGCAGGTAGCTTAATAGGCTAAAAAGACTAAAAAAAATTAAATGATGCAAAACTAATCACAGAGAAATACCAAGGTGCTAGTGGTAAGAGTTTGTGTGTAAAACCGTTGGTTGATTTTGTTGAGTCCCAAGTTCGGAGCCGTTGTGGCGCACCTTAGGAACTTCCAACCACCAGCGTTTATTCTTTTGCAATTTTTTTATCAGCTTATAAATAAGCTTTGAATGTGGAACAATTTATTGGAAAACCCAAATTTTTATAAACTAAAAAATAAGCACAATAAGCAATTTACAAAGAAAGATATGCATATTGTTTTTTTTACACTAAAAACTTTAAGAACATTTACTATTAAGCATTTTTAATACAAACAAATAAGCTCAAATAAGCTCTAATTCAAAGTAAATAAGCTAAAAACACTTAAAACTAACCCAATAAGCATGAATGAACCTAACTTAAGCAAATTTAATGGGTCAATAAGCTCATATAAGGAATTTTAGATTTTGGCCAAAATTGCTTAGCCAAACAGCCTAAAGGGGCACCTTTGGGCTTAAAAATAAGCCAACAAGAAGAACCTTATGGCTTAATGGCCCACACCCTTAGGAAGAATGGCCATTAAGCTGTCTAGAAACACTTTCAAAAAGTATTTTGAAATAATTATAAGCAACTAAAAATCTCCTTGAAAACAGCACTTTAACAGTTTAACTAAAAAATTTTGATTTTCAGTTTTTAAAGACACTACTTGCAGACCTAATTAAGCTATCCTAATAAGCACTAATTTGAAAACTAAGCTTAAAAAGATCTAGATTAACCACTAAACTATTTGTAAACCAAATTTTATACCCTAAATCCTAAAATTACCCTCTAGTTTTTAGATCTAAAAAGTGACAGTTTTCAATACTTAAAAAAATCTTTGCTGATGCACCTTGCATCTGATGCAGTTGACACAAACCACAAATGCAGGTTTAAAACTTGGTTTCCAACTTGTTTTAACACTCTATCAGACACAAATACAACCTTAAAAAGCCACTTTTTTAAAATCTAACTCTATAAGCTAATATGAAAAATTTAGAACACACAGATTCAAAAACCTTTTGCATAAAACCTTAAAGTAAGCTTGTAAATCTTAAAACCCTCAAAAACAGATTAAATTTACTCAAGATAGCTTGCCAAAGTTCCCCAAGTGACCCAAACCAATTTTTACACTAATTTGACCCTTTTTCACCCTTAAACCAAACACCCCTTTAAGTAGCACTTTGTCATTTTTAAACTTATAACAACTGATTTAAGCAAGGACTTATGATAACCTAATAAGCAACTAGTATAAAGCAAAAATAAACACAAATAACACAAAGATAAGTACTAACAATAAGCAAATTATAATAAGCAGATTAAGCACATATGAGACGGATTCAAATAAAAACATGAACAAAGGACTTCAAAGCAACAAATAAGCATATATAAGCATAAAACAAAGTAATAAGCAAGAAAAAGCAGGAATAAGCACAACATAAGCAAATGAACAGTAAAATAAGCAAAAATTTAAAAAGTGAACTTACAAGTGCCCTTGCTTAAACAGGGCTTAATCAAGTGATCTACAAGCTCTAGCTTGTCAAAGACAAGCTAGTAGTGGTCTATAAGCTCTTCCAAGTCTAGCTTATCATCCAAAATTAGCTGTGGTAATTTAGGGGTGGAATTTTTGGTGAATTTTCTTAAGTGTTTAATAATTTTTAATGAAGACAGGTTACTTAATATGCTTAATTGAGAGCTTATAAGGGCTTTTAAAACATAAAAGAGCTTAAAGACTTGAAAACAAAATTTTAACAACAAACTTTAAATTTCATTAACTTAAAAAAACATTACAAGAAACAAAAGTACATTAAACTAAATTAAGACTAAAAGAAGCTGAAAGTAAAAGCTAGATGCCCCATTGGGCTTACAAAGAGCTATTTTATACTAAGTCTAAGAAGATTCTAGGTCTTGGTCTTCTTGAAGTGTGTTTCTTTGCTGAGACAGAAACAAGGTGTGTTTGTTGTGTGCGGCAAGTCCCAACATCATCTAAGCCCTTGATTTTGAGTAAAGCCTAAGCCTTTGATCCTGACCATCAATTCCTTGTCGTTTTCATTGTCAAATAAGAAGGTTGGGGATTGCCAAGGTAGAAAATGTCCCATGTGAAGTGTGGGGTGAGGGGGGGGGGGTGTGACTGAAAGTGATGTTTTTGGCTTGTGTGAACAGTACACGAGGTAAATGGACAGGGACAATGAATAGTAATTTTTTGGCGGGAAAAATTAGGTTTATACCTGTTTTGGTTGAGATCGGGGTGAAGTTTGGGGTTTTGGCACAAAGGCCCCTCAACGTGTATATAAGTTTTGCATGTATGGTCCTTGTATTGTGAAGGTATTTGGGATTTGGCAGAAAAGGTCCCTCATGTTATATATACTTTTTGCAAAGGAGGTCCTTGTGACATTAACAAAACTTAACAGTGTTGGCTTTTGGGCTATTTCATGGATTTGGGCCGAGTAGTATTATAAAAGGGAAATGGGCCTTGTAATTTGAATTTGGCCCATTTGGTCTTCATAATAAACTTTAATGGGCTGCCCCGGCCCATTAGATGGGTAAGGGTGGCCCATTAAGAGGTTCTTCGGTTACGGCTTCGACTTTGAGTTTTACTTTGTTGGGGTTGACTTTGGTTGACTTTTTGACTTTGACTTGGCTTTGATTTTGACTTTTGCTTCATGCTCTTTCCGTTCTCGTGCTTGGTTTTGTTGTTTTTGGCTTTATTTTTGTCCTTTAGTGAATATCCGGTACCTGCACAGTACAAACACAAAAACAAGCATATATAGGGCATTTTATGTGCGTTTTTGGTCGTTTAGGGTCGGTTTTAATGGAAAAAGGTATGTGTAATTAAACACGTACCAAAATCCCCCATACTAAACTATTGCGTGTCCTTACGCAATGCTATAAGTAAGCACTTAGAAAACTAAGACTCTTAACCCCCCTTGACTAATTACCTCGAAAAGTAGCTAAGTGTTCATCGAGGGAAATTAAAGAATCAAGAGTTTAGAAAAGTCCCCGTTTTTACCATTTTTAAAAGATATACACTTATTCCTACTAATATTTTTGCATTTTTACTTTTTCTCATTTTTTTAGCAACTAACTTATATGATTTTCGTTATTTTCATAACCTTTAGGAATCATAGAACAAGATGCATTTTGATCCGAGAATGCCCCAAAAAAGGATAAATTCATCGTCCCCGACTTTTCACTCGCTCCAAACCAAGCTTAAAACGAAATCACCGTTAAATATCAGTTAAGATGCTAACACTACTCATATTTGCAACTTGTGAACTTTTCACTCCCGACAATTATTATATCTTAGGTGAATGTATTATTTTGAATTTCAACCATGGATCAACGTTTTTGCAAAATTCTATGCTTCACGTTCCACCCGAGAATAATGAGTTTGAAGACGAGATCATCCCATGTAGCGACTTTCATCTCGGCATATCCCAACCTTTTGGGCTAAGTGACCAGGCTTTTGACACCTCACAGAGACTAGTATCGGGACTCACAGACCTTTGGTTTCATAAACTCTTAGGTTTCTCGTATATACATAGCTTATTTAAAAACTTAAAATGAAATAGTCAAAGTTCAAAAGCATATTAAAATTTAACAAAAAGAGATCTTACATTTATTAATTCATACTTAATATTAAACATTGATGCAATTGTAACCCTCGACCTTTTAGATGGCCGTATCATTATTAAACCTCGGTCCTTTAAACAACTGCCACATCGGTATGCTAGCCGACCATGGTCCAAGAGTCTTATATCGACCTCGGTGATTTCCTTGACCTTTTAGAAGGCTGCAACATCTGTTGTGAGCCGGCAAGATGCAACAAACTTTTATCAGCCCACAGTTTATATTTATTATATTTTTTTCATTATATATATATATATATATATATATATACACGATATAGAGAAGACTTCTTTTTGAAAAATTCAAGTATAAGTTTGAACTAAGACTAAATTTTTTGCTATAAGCTACATAAAAATTGTTGATTTAAGTTTAATCTCCAAAAATAGCACGTATTATTAATCCGGTTAAAAGATTATGGGAGAAAAAGCCACAAATTACCTACACGAGCTCTTAAGATTTCCAAATAATCCTTGTTTAGCATCCAACTCA
>BQNB010024046.1:35884-61151 GCA_026074375.1 Tanacetum coccineum
CGTAAAAATCAAAGCTTTAAAATTTACAAAAAACTTAAAAGGTTTTGTAAGTATGTCGAAATTTATATAAATAAATAAAGAGAAAGTGTAGTTGTGTTGTTGTGGTCATTTTGTCAAAAAGAAATATTTTCCAAAGTGCTTATTGCTTATTTTTGGCTTATTAATAAGCTCGAATTGCTTATTTGGGCTTATATGCCTTTCAAACCAAAAGGAAAACTATCACACCCCGACAATGGCGGAAACTGTTAGTCCCACTTGAATGGATCTTGAATTCCTTAGCTTGTGTAAGGTTTAGTTATGCAAGATAAATCCTACACAACTATGATAGAAACTAATACTGTTCGAAACCCTAGCAGCATAAACTTAATACTTGCAGCATTAATCATACTATTGTTCTCACCATAATCACGAAGCAACATTAAGCATAAAGTATACTAGCAGTAGTAATCTACCATTGGCAGCACTAATTTCCATTCCAATCTGACCTTGCGAAATCCATCAATATCATACCATTCTTCACGCAACTCTTTCCATAACATAACACAGCAACATTAAATATGAAAACCCTAATCTGCTTCAGCAAAACCCTAGCAAAACTTTGAATTTCCATTAATTAATATAGTGATACATGTTGCTTCTTTGTTCCTTCAATCATGTCCCAAAACAGCAACCCTTTTGCAGATCGTTAAACAGAAAACACAATATCACCTTCTTGAAAAAGCAATAAACCTTGAATACTTCTATACCTTGTCTTTGAAACCCTAATAGAAGTAATAGTAGACAAAACCCTAATAGGTTTTATCTTGTCGTTTAAGAATAGTAAACTCTATTCAGTGAGAGTTCAAGGTCGATAACCAATCAGAACATAAAATAACAAAACCCTAAAGGGAATCGATTTGTTCATGAACAGAAGACGCTGTTTGAAGAATGAAATAGCAAGAAAACTTTGCGTTGTAAACCTTTATTGAACAAATCTTGATGTCGAAACCTTGATGTCATGAACCAATAAATAAGAACCTTGCAACAAACTTCTGATGAACACGAAACCCTTCTTTAAACTTGTAGTTTGTAGCAATGATTGACACCATCTTCAATGTTTTAGATTTACTGATTTAAGGTTTACTAAAAAACCTTAATTTCACCGAACTTCACTTGTTTACAGAAAACATAATTCTAAAACAATTTTCTTTCTAAAACCTTGTAGATCCAAGATATCATGAGCCACCAGACTCTGATACCAATTGTTGAGAATTGTTTTAAGCTCCTAGGATCGAAAATAACAAAGTATTGATACGCAACGGAATTTAAATAAAAGAACAATGTTATTGAACAAGGTTTTATATTCATACAAGCCCTAATTCTATATGATCAGTATAGAACGGTTACCTAACTATAACAGGATCAAAGAAACCTTTGATCTTAGAGCTAAACCACGCTAGACGTCTACATTACACGTTTTGGATGTACATACAATTACACACTAAAACAATGTCTAGGGATCTCTTTATATATATATTCCATAAGACTTATAAAGGAATCTTAATTGTATTAGGAAACTAAATCTTTTCCTAATCTTTAATCTTTATCTTTTAAGCAAATCTTTAAGAATCCTCCATCTTTTGTAGAATTCCATATTGTCGACTTTGATCCTTTAGTTTCATTCTTTATCCTTTTAAGCAAGTTCTTTTATATTATCAAATCAATAAATCCCAACAGAAACAGAGATAAGTGAAAGGAAATGCGAACCGAACACAATGATTTATAGTGGTTCGGTCGTCACGAAGCACTCTTCGCACCTAATTCCACTCCCCTGAGTACCCAACTCGAGAGTTACTTCCATTTAACCAATCTCCCTTAAGGCAAGAAAACCCGTACACAACGTTGCTTACAACCGATTTTACGACACAAAGCCCTAATTAGAGTTCTACTAATCGTTAGCTAGAAACCCATCTATCACAACACGACTTCACGACTTGTTCACGACTTCACAACTTCACAAGTTCACGACTTCTTCACAAATTCACAACTTCTTGAAAGGAGGTTTTAGATCTGAGAAAACTTTATGCAAAGAGGTGAGAAAATCTGTGAAAACAGTCCACTATTTATAGGGAAAAATATTGATTTTTTATTTGGGCGGTCCCCATAATTATACAAAGGCGGTCCCCTTAATTATGGTCGGTCCCCTTAATTAATTAATGGGGCCGCCCATTTTTCAGACGCTCCTTGTAACATTCCGTATTTTCAGGTCATTTTATGACATCATTCATTTTGTCATTTTTCACTATTTTTTTTTTTTTCCTTATTCTCGTACCGCGTTCGCTTTTAAATTTTAAAGTGTTAAAGTTAAATTCGCTGAAACAAAAAATCAACAACCAACGTAAACTGACACCAAAAACAAACGAATTGAAGATTGTTCGTCAAACAAAGCAATAATAATTTTTACGAAAGTAATAATTAACTTTTTTAATTTTTTTATTATCAAATACGTAAGTTTTATTGTTTCGCGCCGATAAATTAAATTGTCGTTTAGTTTATTCCCGGAAACCTGACCAAAACTTTTCTACGCTTCAACAAATACCAATACCCACGAATTTATAACCCAATACATAATAAAAATTACTCAACACATCACATAAATCTTATTTAGGCCGAATTCTTTGCAATGAATTCAAAGATATAAGAAAAAGGAAATTCAACACTTGGACTAGCACGACAGACCTGCTTCATTAAAACCTAGCCATCACTTGTTCCTTGGACCAAAGACTTTGACCAAGGACTATGACTAACTTTCCCTAAAGACCCCGCCAAGCATGTGTCTCACTTGCTAATCTTGCACCATATATGCATGTATCTAAGTGAAGAGAAAAACTTACAAGGTAAAACACTTACCAAAAATTGACAAAATCTCTTCCCTATTTCCTCTCCTTAAGCTCCAAACGGCAACAAACCCCCTTGTACATAATCCATACAAATTTTTCTCAACATATTCAAGCCACTACACAAACCTTTCTAAGAAATCCTAAGGTCTCCAAGCATTGGATGTACCTTATATCAAGTATTAAACTAATCAAGAAAAGTGAAACTAGGGTTTTAAAAAAAAAATGGCGAAGCTAGGGTTTTATATCAGAACAGGGGTTTAATACTTGGTTCTTCATCTTACATCATGAATAGGGAGTTATCCAAAAACCTTCATGTCTTACTTTCATCCTTATTTTTATATGTTTACGCAATGGTTTTATATAACTTTATCACCAACTTATAGGATTTTTAATAATGTAAAACGAATTATCACTTATGTATATGAACTTTACAAAACACTTTTCTTATGAATATTGGTTATATCTATCATAAGAAAAATGGATAATAAATAATGTTGAGCTAATGTTGTTTAAGTATAAACAAACAAAAAAAATAAACAAACACGAAAAAAAACCAACAATAACATAACAAAAAATAAAGAAGAAAAAAAATCAGGGCTAGAAAAAAATAAAATAAAGAACAAAAAAACAACAAAAAAAACAGCAGGGAAATATAAAAACGAAAAGAAGAACAGAAAAAACAAAAAAAGAAAATCAAAAAAAAAAAAACAAACATAAAACAAAAAAAGATAAAAAGATAAAAAAGATACAGAACAAAAAAAAAAAAAAACAACCAAGATAAAAGAAAACACTACAAAAAACAAAAAAAAAAATAGGATTAATAAGAACCACAGAAGAACAAATAAACAAAGAAACAACAAGAGAAAACAAAAAAAACAACACAAAATAAAGAAAAAAAAGAAACAAGAAAAAAAAAAACAAAAAAAAAAACAAACTAAAAAAAGACAAAATAAAAAAAAAAGAAAAAAAAAATAAAAATGACTCCCGATAGATAAAAAAAAATAAAACAAAAATAGGACGTAAAAAAAAACAAAGAAACACAAAAAACAATAACAAAAACAACAAAAAACAAGAAAAAATAAAACAATAACAAACAAACAAACCACACAATATAACAAAAAAAAACCAAAAAAAAATAGTAATATACACAAACAAAAAAAAAAAAAACAACAAAAAACAAAAAAACAACAAAAAAAAAAAAAAAAAAAAAACAATAAAAACCAAAAAAAAATAGAAGAAAAAAAAAAAAATAACAACAAAAAAAAAAATAAATAAAAATAAAGAAAAAATAATAAAAAAAAAAAAACAAAAACAAAAAAAAAGAAGAAAACTATCAAAAAAGTACCAAGATATAACAAAAAAAAAAAAAAAAAAAAAATAAAATCTAAAAAAAAACAAAAATAAAAGAAAAACAAAGAAATAACAAAAAAAAGATAGAATGAATGAATAAAATTAAAATAGATTAATAACTATGGAAACTAAAAAAAAAAAAGAAAAAAAACAAATAAAAAGAAAAATAAACAAAAAAAAAAAGAAAAATAAATAAAGAAAAAAGAAAAAAAGCAAACAAAAAAAACAAAACACAAAGAACAAAAACAAAAAAAATACAAATATAAAAACAAATAAAAAAAAATATACAAAAACAAAAAAAAAACACACAAAAATAAAGTAAAACCAAAAAACAAAATAAATGACAGCAAGAACACAACAACAAAACAAGAAAACCAAAATAACAAAAAAATATAAAATAAAAAAACAAAAAGAAAAAAAAAAATAAAAAAAAAACAAACAATAAAAACAAAAAACACAAAAAATAAAAAAAACAAATAAAAAATGATACAAACAAAAAAAAAAAAGAATAGTAAAAAAAGAATAACCAAGAAAAAAAAAAACAAACAATTAAAAAATAAATGAAAAGGACTAAGATAATGAACAGACACAACAACGAAAAAAAAAAAGAACAAAAAAAAAAAAAAGACAACAAGAGTCAAAAAAAACAAAATTAACATAAAAAAAAAAACAATAAAAAAAAAACAAAAAAAAGTCAAACATAAAAAAAAAAGAAAAAAACAAAAAAAAAAATTGAAGAAATTAAAAACATAAAAAATCAGACTAAAAACAAAAAAAAAAAAAATAATAGAAAAAACCAAAGAAATAACAAAATAAACAAAAACTCATAATCAAAAAAATTAAAAAAAAACAATATGAATAAAAAAATCAACATAAATTCCATTGAACAAAAAAAAAGAAAAAACAATGAAAAAAAAACACAAAGCATAATATACAACTTATAAAAAAATAAAATTAAGTAAAAAAATTTAAAAAAAAACAAAAAAAAAAACAATTCAAAAAATAAAATAAACAAACAAACGACAATCAATAAAAAATAAAAATAAAACACTTAAAAAAAACAAAAAAAAAATGAAAAAAAAACAATTTATATAAAAAAAAATAAAAACAAAAAATTAAAAAAAAATAAAAAAAAAACGAGTAAAAGAAAATAATAAAAACAAAAAAAAGGAAGAAATAAAAAAACTAATGTAGAACAAAAAAAAACCAAGAAATAAATAAACAGAATGAGAAAACAACAAAAAAAATAGAAACAACAAAACAAAAAAATAAAAAAAAATTAAATTCACAGACCTAAAAAAAAAAACATAACAAGAAAATAAAAAAAAAAAGAAAGATACAAACATTAAACAAAAAAAACAAAAAAAAAAAATAAAAAAAAAAGAAAATGAAAAATAAATAATAAAAACAATAGAAAAAAATAAAAAAGAACATAATAAAAAAGAAAGGTAAAATCAACAAAAAATCATAAAAAAAAAAAAAACAATTAAAAGTAAAAACAAAAAAAAAAAAAGACAAACAAAACGGTAACAAAAAAAAAACAAAAAAAAAAAAAAACGAAAAATAAAAAAATGAAACCAATAAAATACAACCAACCAACAAACCAAAAACAAAAAAAACAACCATCTTCAAAATAAAAGAATAGCAAGAATACAAAATAAACAAAAAAACAGAACAAAAAATCTCAAACAATTGAATGAAAACAAAAAAGCCAGAAAAAACAAAAAAATAACAGAATTGAAAAAAAAAAATAAAACAAATGAACGAAAAACAAAACAGGAAAAGACAAAAATACATAATTAAATATACTAAACAAAAAAAAAAAAATAAAACACACAAAAAACAACATAAATAACAAAGAAAAGAAAAAAACAAAAAAGTAAAAAACAAGAAAAAAAAGATAAAACTCAAAAAAATAATGAAAAACCAAACATTCAATAAAAATAATAAAACCAAAAGAAAGAGAAAAAGAAAGAAAAAAAAAAACCACAAAATAAAAAAACCCATAAAAAAAAAAAACAATAAAAAGAAAAACAACAACATAATTATCCTATAAATCAAAACAAAATAAATAACACAAAAAAGAGAAAACAAAATTGAAACAAAACACAAATATAAGAATATAAAAATAATAAACAATAGAAAAGGACAACACAAAGAACACTAAAAAAAGAAACAGAATACAACAAAAGAAACACAATAAAAAAAAAAAATAAAAAAAATAGAAAACTGAAAAAAACAAAAAATCCAAAATACCAGGAAATAGTAAAGACGCAAATAGAAAACAAGCTGAAAAAAAAAAAAAAACAAAATAAAAAACATCACTCAAGCTAAGATAAACAAATAAAATTTAAAACACAAAAAAAAAAAAAAAAAAAATAACAATACAATAAAAAAAACATGTAAAAATGAAAAAAATAACAACATAACAAAGAAAATGGAAAAAGACACAAGAAAATATAGAAAAAACATAATACAAAAAAACAACATAAAAAAAAAAACAAAATACAAACAAAAAAAAACACAAAATTGATTTTGTATAAATTTGGGTTATAAAGTTAATAAAACACACATCTTTATAAATGAACACACTTGGAATAATAAAAGGTGATTTGATTTCGACTTCATACAGTAGGGTTGACATTACATAAAAATAGAAACCTCATGACGATTCCAAACTGATAAAAACTCGAAAAACCGATTTATAACGAAAAAGATACGTTTAGTTACGAGTTTACCGACGATAAATACTTTTATAAAACTAATTTATAAAAATTACTATTCATATATTTACAGAAGTGATATTTTAAAACCTCAAAAATATGAAATAACATTTAATTACGAGACGTACTCGAAAGAAAATCGTTAAAAACGGAGCCTATAAACAAATAAAATACGACTTTACGATTACGATAACAAAAACTATAAAAATAAGTATATTCTGCCTATGAACAGTAAAAATCACTATTCATCAGAAAAACTAAAATTTTTAAAATGATATATTTTGGATAACTCGACATAAAACGAAAAATGTGGACATAAGATCCGTAAGAAACGGGCTTAAAACGGATAAATTACGCATATTTTCTAACCTTGTGCACTATTCCTGAGGTAATAGTGTTGTTCGTTTAAAATAAATTTTTGGCGAACATTTAGAGAATCAATTATATAATATTTATACATGTCTTAAACTTTCTAAATATTATTTTAACAAAAGACAATTGAATATATATTCATATTGACAGTTCAAATACACAATAATATTAGCAAATGCAATTTAAATATTATTTTCGCAAACACGAGTAGAACGGTGAAGTACTAATAAAACAGAATCATACGTTGTATTAGTTATCAAAGTACTATATTACTAGGGAGTTTCATAATGATGAGGCCTCTTCGGGGTGGCGTATCGACGAGTTGTTGGATTTACGATTTAAAGTATCCTAGCTCCTCATACGTTCACTACACGACCTCTTAATTATGAATGCCCGAACGATAGATATGATGAGCTATACGACCTATAAATAATCAAAGTGTTTAGTACTTATACGACCTATATTGGATTAGGTTGCCTTCGGATTCCTTCGTGACGCATTTTTCTATTGTGAATACTTGTTGATTTCCATTCACTCAAGGTGAGTTTCATAGCCCCTATTTTACTTGTTTTAAACTGTTTTGGGGGAGAATACATGCTCGTTTACAAACTTGTATATTTTACTACAATACAATTACCTTTCAATACTTTGTGAGTTCATAGTCTCGCATTTCAATCTTTTCAATGTTTTATAAACCCGCGAGGAGAATACATGCTCGTTTAAACTAAGTGGACTTATTGATTTCTACTACATAAGCGTTAACGTGACTATTTTTTACTAAAGCTCGATTGTTTGCTACATGAATGAGATCGTGAATAACCTATTTTAAACCAGAATTTTAGACATGATTGTTTTATACTACGGACACAAGTGTTTTTAAACTGTATGCTATTTCCTGATTACATTATTGCCTAATTACCTTCCTCTGCCCACTTAAGTCCCCTTGTTAATCATAACCGTCAGTTGCTAGTGGTCGTGAGCGCGAAGTGTGTCGGATAAGTCTATCGTGATTGACAATCCCACCCTTATCCTTGGGTCCACTAGTTTGATCAGGTCATTTAACATTTGAGATATAACTTCCAGATGTTTGGCAGAACACCCCCCCCCCTTAAACCCCCCTTTTTTCATGGGCATTTCTAATCTTTTTGATTGAAGTACGTTAAGGGTTCGGTGTCATGAGCTTAGTGCAATAATAATATACTTTAGACTTGATGAGATGTGTTTCTCTTGTCTACATACTGTGTTTGATTTCGTAATTGTACTATTCCACCTATTACTTCGATCTATGTCCACTTTTTAAATACTATGCTTGATTTACTGAATCACTACTTGATTTCGTGGATTTCGAAATAACACTTTTAAAAGTTGTAAACGCTACTTTTTCCATCTGAATATATCTTAAATTATCAATACCCGCTTTGTACATAAACCTATGAATTCACCAACAAATTATTGTTGACGTTTAGCATGTATTTTCAGGTTTACTATGTTGCTGTGAGCATTGGGAGCATAATCGAGTCGCCCGGATATATATAGTATTTTTGAAGGCTTAACAACATAGAGTACTATTTGAACAAACGTTTTGGACAGTGTTTCAATACATTATAAATGAAACCGTTGCAACTCTGATCTTTATAAATAAGAATATGACTTTATTTAAAACGTCCATTTTAAGGTCGTTTTCCGTGACTTGTGTTTTGTGCCCTGAAGTAGCACCCCAATGTTACCATTCCGCTGCGTTGTCCTGATTTTTGGGGGTGTTACACTCCTTTTTTTGTCTTTTTGTGGGGAAGGTTTTTCTGGAAGTTTCTGGCCGTTTTTAGGTAGAAAATTTGAATTCAAAATATTTATTTTGAATAAAACATTTCTTATAAATACAAAAATGTTTTGTATATGTTTTTTAAAAATGTTTGTCCCATTTTATAAAAAAATGTAAGGTTTGGAAAAATAAAAAATTTCTTTGATCATTCAACAAATTAAAGTTTGTTTGTTCATACCTTTAGTGATTTACGTCGGGTGCGAACTTAAATTTGTTGTTGAAGAAAACATGAGACGTCGAAAGATGTTGACGTATGAATTGATGATTTGTGATTACGAGTAACTTAAGCACTTTACGTTATGTGTTATAAGTTACATGTTTGTCATCACCAAAACATGAAGAGAATGTATAGATTAAATATCGTAATGTAATATTTCTACCAACAATCTCCCCCTTTTTGATGATGACAAAATATGTAAACTATAACTCATAGTAAAATGTATAAGTTACTTGTTTACACTTCTTCTCCCCCTTTTGTCGAAACAAAAAGGTGGACTCCTAGACGAGACTTTAACTACACTTCAACTCTTCAATCAAAGAGGCGAGCTTGCATCATCCTAAGTGAAGTCTTGATTCTATCAATCCCTTTTAAACAATGACATCCCTTGAACATTGACTTAATCGGATCCATGGATCAAATTAGTTGCAAACTCTTAACCTACATCAATGGTTAGTTTCGTGCAACAAAGAAAAAAAAATATATAGGGATGAAAAACACATATAAAGAAATATGTAGATGTCTTAAACGGTTGCAAACGTAATGGCTTGGACATTTGCAAATGCTCCCCCTTGGTGTATGCTCCCCCTTGGTGTATGCTCCCCCTTGATTGAGGCACCAAGAAATCGAGTAATGGAAAAATGCTACAAAACAAAGTTAGTAGAAAAATGCACATATATATAATGATGATATATATATATATGCAAGACACTTAGTGGGGGAACAAATCATGTATGTTTTAGGTATATGCACTCTAAAGTATGGCACTGAAGACAGCAACCTAAAAAATGATGAATGCTTATAACATGGAAATGTTTAGGAACAAATGATAAGATTCGACCGACACATGCTTAAAGGCTAAGACTCGATCAACACGTTCCTTATGGTATCATCATCTAACCAAGATAATGATGTGGATTTAAATTGACTAATGGTTTTATTAAGAGATTCCTTAATCCTCAAGCTTTCTTTGTTAAGCATTATGCATGCTTTTCATGTTTGGGGTGTTTAAGGATAAACATTATCGTAAGACTCTAGGTCGAACTAAATGTTGATGATAAGGATGATTTGTTGAGAAAACATAAATGAAGAAGGATGAGTGTGAATGGAAAGGGAAGGTGTTGACTATAGGTTTGTTAGGTGTTTGGTAGGTTTGGAGAGTGAGGTGATGAGAGAATGTTGTTTTGTTGTTGGGAGAGATGTATGGCTAAGAGGTTTGATAGGTCTTGTAGTTGATTAATGTCATCAACTAAGCTTTCTCTACTTGGAGATAGAGGTGGTGTGTGTTGAGTTTTGTTGTCACTTTGAGGTGGAGATTGAGTGTGAGTAACATGTGAATTGATGGATGAGATGGGAAATGGAGGATGTGAGGCAACTTGTGGTGATGTGGGAGTTTCCTTAATGTAAGGATTTGGTAATTCTTGATTGGGGTGATTGTTTTCTTGAGATGGTTTATGATGAGAAGTGAGTGGTTTTGGCATTGATGTAGATGAATTTACATTGAGCTCATTGGAAGTGTTACAAGGGTTTAGTTTCTTCCTCCAAATGGGTTTCACACTCATTTTGGCTACCTTTGATGGTTTGGATGTGGGTTTGTTAGAGGATGTCATTGGTGAGGATGATTGTGATGATGATGATTGTGATGAGGAGATGTCATTGGTGAGAATGTTAGTAGATGGTTGTTAATGTTGATGATCAAAGGTGAAGTGAAAATGGTGGAACATTGTGATAACTCAACAACACTTGAAGGTTGAATATCATCTTTGTGTTCTTCACTTGCCAAAAAACAGAAATGAACAAATGAAAGACACGATATTATGATGACTCAACAACACTTTGAAGATTGAATATCTTCTTTGTGTTCTTCACTTGTTAAAAAGTGGAAATGATTGGATGAGACGCATTTCATTACGAAATTCACTTGACTTTTGACAACATAGGCACACATGCTTATGAGTGTCGGGATAAGAAGATGAGACACATTTCATTACGAAATTAACTTGTGGGGAATGGTTACATGGTGAATCTTCTTGTGAAGATGACAAGGTGGATGAGGATGATTGGTAGGTAAGGATGTCTTCGGTTTTTCCACTTATTACTTTGGTGTGATTTAGGGATGTACTAGAACTATGATTCACTAACAGAGGTGATATAGTTATGAGGTCTTGAGTGTATGGTAAAGTGTATCTTGTGGTTTTAGTGAATAAGTAATCACCTATGTGAGTTTTTAGAGCGTTGTTTGCGTTAAAGGATATACGTGAAGATGTGTGTTTTCCCTTCCCTTTTAATTCGTGCTCATCCGGACATAAGTTGTGGAATAAAAAGAATAAATGAAGAGAAATACGACGTCCACATGCAGTTGCAATTTCATGATGGATGACAGTTAGAGCGTTGAACTTCATCGCCAAGTTATGAGCTTTCTCTGATTATTGCGATTGTTGTAGAACAATACACAATGAGGTAGGGGTTGTCTTAAAGGTGGTAACGGAAATGTGGACGGAAGATATTAACCATCTATATAAATAATATAGGCATGATTAGGTGTTTGTGTGTAAACGACTTAGACATGAAAAAAAGTTACATTTTATTTGCATTTCGCGAATTAAAAATGCTTAAACATTTCGGATGAAATGATTAAGTTATCGAGATTTATCGGAATGTAATTTTAATAGTAACAAGACTATTAAAATGAGAATGACACGTTTATGAGATTTGTTTATCATTATAGGACCTAGACAAAAAAAATTAAAACGGTTCAACATTTGAGTGGTTGGTGAGGATGCCAACGCATGTTGTCTAAGGGATTGGACTAAGGAAAGGCCTAATTTCTACGTGATTGTGTGTACTCTTAATGAGATACAAAGGTTTATCGATGTATACTTCATTAGGGCTATTTAGGTAAAGAGCATTTAATCAAATTAGAGGATGATATGAGATATCATAATCGGTGCTCAATTCAAGGCTAACACGTCCATCATTTTTTACAGGTGATACCACCGAACCCAACTTCACTCTGGAAGAAAAATCAACCGTTACTGTCAAATTGAATTTATAGTACAATAGTATTTCCAGTTTAGTCATTTCTCATGTTTAGACAATAGAAATTCTTAGATTTGCTTAATGAAGTGTAGCAAAGTACTAAAATTTGTATTATCTTTTCTTAGGGATCCTAACATGGACTCAACTAACATACTTTTTATTCCAGTTGCATTATCCTAATCAAGATGTGTGGAATTCAGATAAGCGTAAGCAAGATGTTTGAATCTTTTGTTCAAGAATCTATAGGTTGTTTATTTCGTATTACATATTGCGTGTTTATTGGGATGTCTTAGTGGAGTCCAATGAATAGACTCTTCTTAGCTTGGTAAGGCCTTAGTTATCTTGAATAGATTCAAATAACTATATGTGGAAACTATGTTATGTATACTACAAAGTTATGCGGATATTCTAATTGGTAATATAGAAGAACAATGTTAACAAATTTGATATATGTATTGATTGCAATTATTCTGCCTTGGTTTCTGATGAGCTTATAGGAGATTTGATTTGAATATATGATTTCTTTAATTCTGTCGTAGGGTTCCTTTTAAACATAAAGGAAAAAACCCTAATGGGCTTACAAAAAAGCGTCATAGTCATTGCATTTATATTCTTAGATATCTTTGCATTTCACTGATGCATTATACTAAGTTGATGATAACAGTACTACTAATATATAACTAATAGTACTAACTATACTGGCAGTACTAACAATGTACTGGCAGTACTAACTAACTATAACTAGCAGTACTAAGTGTAGAAGCTCTGAATCCCAACAATCCTCCCCTAAACTTGTGATTTACCATCAAATCTCAAGTTTCTTCTGTATATAATCTTCTAGACTGCACTGTTGAGGATTCTTTGAAACATTCTTCTACTTCTGTACTTGTGACCATATAAACCTTAGAAGTTCAAATGCCATCTCATTTTCATGATCAACCTTTAGTTTTCTGCTTAACATCTTTGATAGCATTTCTTGAGTAAGTAGATACTTCTTCTCTATCAGCATGTGAATGGCAATTCCATTGTTCATCAATAAAATATGAATTCCACATGAATCAAATAGTCTCCAGCTTATCAAATTGTATTCATGTTGATTCCTCCAGACTTCATCTTCTTCATCAGGCTTAAATAGGATCTTCAAATCTCCCCAAAGCATTAAGTCATAACCTTTTGGACTTGATGTCATATACCTTGCTTTAACTAGCCTGTGTAAGTCTAATACATCCTGTCTGTCAAAATCATCAAGCATCTCACTGAAGATCTTATAATTCTTGAAACTTCTATCTGCTCTGAAGATTTGATAATACATGAAGTTTTCTGTCAGGACATGAGTCTTCCAATCAACTATTGGATACTTAGTAGCTAAAGATTCAATTTCCATAGCAAATTCTTCTCTTGGAACCAGATCTAAATAGGATTTAAGTTCTTCCTTCTCTACATCATCTTCTATCTTTTGCCTTTTTGTACTTTTTTCACTTTGCATTTCACCTGCTCTTTTCCTTGCAAGTGATTTCTTCCTGCTTCCTTTCTTTTCACTATCTTTTTCCTTATCCTCTAAATCCATAGGTACAAAAGTATGTGTTTGATCCCATACTTTTTAAAATATTGGTCTAATTTCTTCATATTTCATTCCTTTGAAGTAACTTTGCTTGTATCCTTTTTTATTCTTCAAGTACATGACTATGTTCTTCCTAACTTCAGCAACAGAGTCAGGTCTATTCTGAAAAGCATGGTACCTAAGCATAGCAGGATCACTCCAATCAATAGTTTGAAGTTGTGTAGCTTCAGCTGGAACTTCTGAAGTTGTGATACCAGCCGTTAACAAATTAACATTCCGCTATATTTTCCCCTCGACCTAGCAATTAACAACTGAACTAGCTGCTGAACTTTTTGGGCCTAGCAGTATTAACTGCCTTTTTTGGGGCCTAGCAGTATAAGAAATTTTTTGTTTTTTTTTCTTTTTTTAGCCTCTCCGTCGGTTTTGTTTCCGCTTGAGGTATATTTAACGTTTTTGCTAAAAATTTTTTTGTTTAGTGTAATGATTGTTTCTTATTTGATAGGGGCCAGTAGATACAAGCGTTGATTGATGCTGATTTAGGAAAAATAGTTTACATTTGGCATGCGCACTAAAAAAACTGTAGTTTTTGGGTATGGAGCATTAATAAATAGGGCCTAATTAGTAAATACGTGATCTTGAGGTCCAGTTTTCAATAAAAAACTGCTCTTTTGGGGAAGAATAAACCATGTTCTTGTGGTGAGGCACCTAGGGTGGTCCTTTTTTAAGCGAATAATTTGTATTTTCTTCATACCCTTGTATAATTATTCCCCCCATAATAACCACTACCGTATCCTTTTTTCTATTTTAATGATTTGAGTATCCCCTTTTTGATGGTAAATTGGCAAAGAAGTTAGCCTAACATAAGGTCAAAACTTCCCAACAGACAAAACAAGATTTTATTGAACATCACAAAAGTCACTAGGGGTGGGGGGGGGGGGGGGGGGGGTCCCTCAATCAGTTGGGGGTACTTTTCTGATTATTTCTAGTTTCTTTGAATTTGCCCTATACTTTTTGTGACCTTGTAACATTTACAGTATACTAAAGTAACTCAGACAACCTGGTATCCCTAAGCTCTTCTGTTTTTTCCTTATATGTTTAGGTCTAATAAACAAATCAATCTTTAGTAGCAATAGTAAAGGAAAAAACTAGTTTTTCCCTCCATTTCCCTCATTCCCGCCTTTCTTCTAAAAATTAAATCATCTGACACGTAAACGGGGGGCGCTACTCAAACCAAGGTTGCAGGTACAAGATGAGATTCCCTAAACCCTCATAAAAATATCTCACGTAACCACTTCCCTTACTAGTCTTAGATATTCTCCAATTAGCCATCAAAGACTCCCGGCTGTTTATGAGACTCCGTCGTGAGACCAGAGTATGGACAAATCACAAAACTTTGGAAGTGAAAATATATATACAACCCCTGTAGTTGGGAGAGTAAACATAAAGCATTAATAGCTTATAAAAAAAAGATCCTCACTATTTTTGCACTCTTATCTACATTTTATTCTTATCTGACTCCCTATTAATTTTGTCTATAACCTCTTAAAAACAATTTTTAAATTTTTTCCCGAAATTTAATGGTTGATTGCTTTCTTTTTCTTTTTGGCCAAATCTGTTTTTCGCCCTCCTCTAACATCACCTTTTTTAAGAAGCAAAACTTAAATTTATAGAGTCTTTTATAATATAATGAGATATCTCTTTTAAAAACACATAAGTTTCCAATCGAGGACAAAAAAATGTAACAACCGCCGAGTTTTCATGACCGTGTAGATGTACGCACGGTGAGCCATGGAAAGAGTTCGACGTCGATCTATAAAATATTACGTATTTTTTTTGTGCAATTCTAGTAGCTTCGAGCATATTATAATAAAATTTTATTTGTCAAAAATAATTATCTATCGTATTTTTAATTGCTAACATGAATAGATTTTAAATTGTAATTAAGAATATTATATTTTTTTTTGATTTGTGGACATTTTGTGAGTCACAACTATTTGAAGCCACGGGTTGTTAGACGTGGCGTTTCGGTTAAAATAAATATCCGTGTTTGGTAGCAAAAGGCCGTAAAGTTTATACGACATCAATCTTGATTATTTAATTGTGATATGACCGTAAATTATATATTTTTAAAATTAAAATTTAAAATAAACCTCTTTTCAAACGTGAAGGTTTCTTTTTACTTTTGGCCCGAAAGCTTTTAGCTCGCATTTATTGTCTATGCCGATGTTATGTTAAGAATCCTTTGTAAATAATGTAACCTATGTATAATAAAACCTTTACAACATAAAAATTTACTAAGAATTTAAAAAGGAAAAAAAAAAATATATAAAAATTTTATTTCTAAGTATCTTTACACTAGGTTCTACCGCCGTAGTTACTCCAACGACAAACATCATTGTGGTTTGTTTTCCCCCCCCCGCTTCCAAGAATCAATCATTTTCACATTAACGTCCTATCTTGATTACAAAAGTTCTACATATACAACAACAAAGATACAATAAACTCCAAGATATTGATTTGCAAAAGTTTATATTTCGACGCTCTTCCTTCACTTGTTCCTTGTGGTTCGGTCCGAGTTAATAAAACATTAAACACACAGACTAATGACATCTTTTTCAACCATGTTTTTTTTGCATTTTGATCCTTTTTGCTAATATCACAACCTTAAAAAAAACCATCAATTCAAATAAAGTTCACGAAAAAATCACAAAGTAAAACCAAGATTTTTTTCTATATATTGATTTTTTTTCCCCCCCCTCCACCCCCCCCTCCCCCCCCTCTCCCCCCCTCCCCCTTTTCCTTCCCTCTCCTTTATTCTACCCCTTTTCCCCTCTTCCCCCGCTTTCTCCCTCTCCACCATGCCCTTTATCTTTTGGTGAGGTTCGGCCGAGCACCATAGCACGGCAGCCTTCATCCCGTTTTGGTTGGTGTATTTTTTTATTTTATTATATATTATTTTTCTAGTCAACCCCATATTTGTTTTAATGAAAAGATATTTTTTAAGATTCAATTCAGAGTACTAAAAATGAAACCAGCAATTATGGAGGATTGAGCGAGAATGAGTTTTTTGTTGAAGCAAAGGGTAGTTTTATCTCGTTTGGCTTGGTTGATGGGTTGTGAGTATCGAACCGCAATCAATGGACAGAGAGGGAGTGGTGGATTATTGAGATGTCACAGGTTTATTGGGTTCGGCGTTTTGGTTTTGTTTTTAAAAGAGGTCGCGCTGAAGGGGTTCGATACTGGGTACAAGAACCCCACCATGCAAAAGGGTGCTTTTTGTTTAACATTAAAAATTAAATTGTGTGAATTTAATTTTGATTATAAGTTTGGTATTTAGATTTGTTTTGGGTGGTCGAGGGTTGACTCTCGGCTAAGGACCACTGAATGACTTGAGACTCATAGTTTAAACACTCATTTTAAATTTTTTCCTGTTACATACTTTTTGCACCTAATAGCTTTTAGTGAGCCATCCTTATTTTGATTTGGTTTATATTTTGGATTATTTACATTTACATTTGATTTGAATCTCTCTCCGTAAATATGTATATTGTGGTAAAGTAGAATGAAACTTTTGCCGCTGCGATTAGTAAACAATTATAATAGAGCACATTGATTAAGTGGGCTGTCTATTTGGGTTTGATTCGATTCAGATTTGGTTCGGGTTTGGTGTCGAAGTCACGGCCAAGGAAGGAACGAGGAACACGTCGAGTCCGATCTATTTTTCCTTTAGCTTATTGAGCCTTTGTGAGTATTCTTTGACTTTTATTTCGATCATTATATGGTTTGATTCGATTTGATTTCATGCATGTGATGAACTTGAGAAAATCTTGCGTAAATAGGCTAGATGGTGTTATCGGTTGATTGAGTGATTTATATTATAATCAAATGTCATTATAGACATGTTTTAGTTGGGTTAAAAGTCTAAAAATGATTTTTAAGGTGAATAGTAAATTGTAAAAGTGAGCAGAAAGTTTGACACGCAAAACGAGGATCGAGATTTCGTAAAATCTAATTTTAGGCTTTGAAATATGTTAAAGCTATCTGAGACGATCGTTTTGATATAAGATAGAGCTTCTAACTCCTAATAACGAAAAAGTTAGAGCGAAAACGAGATATATATTTGAGGTATAAAAATCCAGCATTTGTTAAAATAGTAGTTGTTGCCTCCGATTTTAAAGCTCGTTTTGAGCACTTTCGAGTCCGTTTCGGCCTTCCGGCGAAACACGAAAGTTGCTTAGAATGATGTTTTACTGTTTTGCGAGGCTCGTCAATTTTAAAATCGAGTAATAACGGGTCAAAACCCATGGTCAAAGTCTGTGTTTTTACTAAAATAGTCAAGTTCCAGCAGATTCTTGCAGAGGCGTTTTGGTCATTTTCTGTTGAGTTCTGGGTCTCGACTAAAACTAAAAAGTTGTCCGGAATATCGTTTCGCATAAAATATCTTTTATGTCCGAGCTATGAAAATGTGATCTAGTGGGTCGTTTTAGTCGAGTCAGACTTAGAAAATAAATATATTTTATAAAAGTCAAACATGAAAGTCAAAGAAGACTTTAATAAACTTTAAACGCATTGCGAATGTGATATCGATTAATAAAGTAATATCGATTAATATACTACTGTAAGCAATTATTTTGAGACCGTTGGTCGACTCTAGAAACGAAAAGTCTAAAAATAATAACTTTTTGTAATGTTCAAGATATAGTTTCAATATTTGAAATTTATGATTGAATAAGCGTTGAAAGACCGACGAGATAACTAAGTATTATCACAAATATATTTTGATAACGAGACTTACTAAATATGGTAACTTTCCAAAAATAGTAACTTTCTAAAAATAGAAAGTTTCCTAAAATAGAAAGTTGTCGGTTAAGCGATGTACGATATAAAATAAGAGAATGATCGTAACCTAATAATGTGGGGTTTTAGGATCTAAGACGCAAGTGGATTTCTCATCACATGTATGAATTAATATATATATATACTATATATGATTTTGTTGATACGATGAACGCATCGTTGATTATACTTTTCGATATAGTAATCGAACGACTCTAATTATAGGTCGTGATCGCGTTTGTGGATTTTCGTGCTAGACTTTATTGTTTAATCATCGGCTTTTGATCAAGGTGAGTTCATAGCCTCGCTTTTAAAGTTTTCAATGTTTTTAACTCCGCGAGGGGGATATATTGCTTGTTTTGTGAAATTGAACGCAAACTGTTTTTGATACTTGAATATGTTTCCTTCACTACTGAGTATATGCCTTTTTGTTGTGTAACTGTTAATTACCATGTGTTGGTGAACGCTAATGCATTAAATAAATCTATTGGGTTTGACAACCCTGCCCGGGGTTTGAATCCGTTGGGACCACCCTGTTAAACGGACATTTTGTGGTTAGTATTAGGAGAAGTGGCATACTTCTCGGACATAATTTCGTCTTACGGGAATGAATGTGTTAAGTTTCGGTACACGGGCTCTTTAGTTGTAAATCACTATTTTTATAACTTCACTTACGAGCCAACGTTATACGTTTTGTTGAACCAAAATATGTGTTCTAATTGTTATTTGTAAACTCTATGAATTCACTCAACGTTTTGTTGACGTTTTTAAGCATGTATCTCAGGTTAATTGCTGTTGATGGCTGGATGGGACGGAACGTGGATATCAAGGACGGTGTCTCGGTGAAGTAGTGTCATAAACTAAACAAGTGTTTTAGAAACAAAGTCGTGTTGTGACTTTTAGAAATAAATTTTTACTTTAGTAGTGGGACCTATGTAACTCTGATCTTTCTAATAAATGAAATTGTGTTTTATAAACGTATCTTTGAACGTTTACTGGGACTCGTGTGCATGTATTATGAAGTAGCACCCCAAATGTTGTATTCCGCTGCGTATCGTATTTTGGGGGTGTTACAGAGTGGTATCAGAGCACGAGTTGTAGTGAACTAAGTCGTTTTATAAAACTTGGACTACAACTGTTTTTGGAAAAGTTTCACGAGTCCTTCACCGTTTTCCGATATCCGCGCGCGCATCGTTCCCGATCCTTAGAAGCCTTACGTGATATACTTAATTGCATATTATGTGTGTAACAAGTGGGATACGCTTGATATAAATAATGATTATGTAAGTATATATACATACGGCATCTATTCTATGATGTACTGTTATATACACGTAATTTGATATTCGCATCTCGCGAAAAGCTTAAAAATCTTCTTTATGCAATTGATGCAATGTTATAAAACCATCCTAGTATGTGATGAGTATGAATTTTTGCATATGATTCAAAATATGTATGATGGCTACTAATATAAGTATTTATTTTCTTTTGTAGTATCATGGGCGAACCGTTGTCACCCGATCGCGTATTTAATTTCCCGATGGATGAGCCATATCCTGCACACGATTTCTTCGCACTTGCACCATTACCTAAGTATGCTGGTAACCCGAACAACAACAATGGGTGGCTGGCGGCGGATGATTACTTACTGGGAGAGCTCGAGGCTATGGTGGACGAGCAGATGGTTGTGCCCGCTGTTGAGGAGGTCACTAAGCTAGTAGTTAAGGCGGAGGAGGAGCAGGTGATCGCTCCCGTAGTTGATGTAGTGGAGGGGCAGATAGATGCTCTAATGATGGACATAAAGGAGGATTTGGCTGTGCTGTTTGATGATGATGACTTTGAGGATGACACCTTCGATGGGTTTAGTGAGGAGGAGGTCTGGGAGGTAAATGAGGACTGGTTGGTAGCTCATACTACACCACCTCTAGTGCTAGCGGTACCACCGCCTAGTGTTTATGAGGTAGGAGGTCCATCTACTGCGGTTGCTGAGGGACCGTCTTTTCCTCAGGTAGACGGGGGCCCCACCCACCCCGGCAGGGCCCCCCCCCCCCCCCCACGGCCCCCCCCCAACCCGGGCCCCCCCCCCCCACCCCCCCACACCCACCCCCCCCCCCCACCCACACCACTCCACACCCCAACCCCCCCCCCCCCCACCCACCCCCCCCCACCCCCCCCCCCCCCCCCCCCACCCCACCCCCCCCCCCCCGCTTGGAGGGGGGCGGGGGGGGGGGCCCACACCCCCCACCCCCCGTGGGGGGGGCCCCCCCCACCCCCCCACCCCACCCCCCCCCACCCCACCCCCATCCCCCCCCCCCCCCACCCCCCCCACCCACCCCCCCCGCACCCCCCCCAACCAACCCCCCACCCCCCACCCACCCACACCCCCCCCCACCAACCCCCCCCCCCCCCCCCCCCCCCCCCCCCACCCCCACCCCCCCCCCCACCACCCCCCCCCCCCCACACCACCCCGGGGGGGGTAGGGGAGCCCCCCCCCCACACCACCCCCCACACCCCCCCACCCCCCCCCCCAACCCCCCCCGCCCCCCCCACCCCCCGAGGGTAGCGGGGCCCCACCCCCCAACCCAACCCACCCCCCACCCCCCCCCCTGTGGGTGGCCCCCCCCCCCACCCCCCAACCCCCCACCCCAACCACACCCCCCCCCCCCCCCCACACCCCCGACATATAAACAACCCCCCCCCCCCCCACCCCCCACCCCCCCCCACCCCCCCCAACCCCAAAACCCCCCACCCACCCACCCCCCCCCCCCACCCACCCAACCCCCACCCCACACCCAACCCCCCCCAACCCTACCCCCCCCACCCCAGGTGGCCGGGGGGTGGGGCCCACACCCACACCCCCCGGCACCCCCCCACCCCCCCCCCACCCCCACCCCCCTAACGGCGTTCTTACGACACCCCTCTCATCATTGCCGACACACACCACCTCACACATCCTCACTTTTATCTACCCCACCTCCTTACTCCTCCACCCGGTTTGGGGCACTGGATGTGGCGGGCCGGGTAAGGTGCGGACGAACCACCCACCCACCCAACCCCACCCCCACCCACCCACACACAAACCCCCCCCACCACACCCCACCACCCCCAAGCACATGGCTGGCCGGGTCGGAGTGGGGGAGGGGGTGGGGGGTGTGCCCCCCCCCAACCCCGCACCCCACCCCCCGGGCACCCCACCCACAAACCCCAAAACCCCCCCCACCCCCCCCCCCCAACCCCCCACCCCACCCCCCACCCGGGCCCCCCCCCCCCCCCCCCCCCACCCAACCCCCACACCACCCACCCCCTCCCACCCCCCACACCCCACCCCCAAACCCCAACCCGAGGGGGATGCCCCCCACACCCCTCCCCCCCACCCCACCCCCCCCCCGCCCGGGCACCCCCAACCCCCCACGGGGCCCCCCCCCCCCCCCCACCCCCACCCGGGGGTGGGGCCCACCCCCCCCCCCCCCCCACACCCCCCCCCCTCCCGGGCGGGTGGCACCACCCCCCCCCAACCCCCCACCGGCCCCCCCCCCCCCCCCAACCCCCCCCCCCCACCCAACTTCCCCCCCAACCAGGGAGCCCCCCCCCCACCCCCCTCCCGGGGTCGAGCGGGGGGCAGGCCCCCCCCCCCACCACCGGGGTGGGGGAGGGGGAGGAGGGGGGCCCTCACCCCCCCCACACCCCCCCCCCACCCCCCGTGGAGGGGGGGGGGAGGGGGGTGCCCCCCCCCACCCCCACCCACCCAACCCACAACCCCACACCCCACCCACAACCCCACCACGGGTTAGGGGGGGGTGGGGAACACCCACCACCCACACACCCCCCCCCGGGTGCGGGGGGGTGGGAGGTGAGGGGGAGCAACCCCCCACCCACCCCCCACAACACCCCCCACCCACCCCCCCCCCCCCCCCCCCCCCCCCCCCCCCCTAGTGTGAACCCACCAACCCCACAAAAAAAAAGACATCCTCCAACTTCCCCGGCTCGCTTTACCACCCTCTTTCCCCCCCTCCCTTGCTCCACCCTCTCCCCAACACTCCCCAATCAAGCCCACCCTATCACCCGTGGGTGGGGGGGGGGGCCCCCCCCCCCCCCCCCCCCCCCCCCCCCCAACCCCCCCCCCCCCCCCCCCCACCCCCCCCCCCCCCCCCCCCCCCCACACCCCCCCCCCCCCCCCCCCCCCCCCCCCACCCCCCAGGTGGGGGGGTTGGCCCCCCCCCCCCCACCCCCCCCCCCCCCCCCACCCCCCCCCCCCCCCCACCCCAACCCACCCCCCCCCCCCCCCCCCCCCCCCACCCCACCACCCCCCCACCCACCCACACCCCCCCCCCCCCCCCCCCACCCCCCCCCCCAACCCCCCCCCCCCCACCACCCCCCGCCCCAACACCCCCCCCCCCCACCCCACCCACCCCCGTGGGGGCCCCCCCCAAACCCGAGGGGGAGGGTGTGGGGGCCCCCCCCCCCCCCCCCACCCCCCCCCCCCCAACCCACACCCAACCCCCAAACCCACCACCGGGCCCCCAACCCGGGGGCCCCCCCCCACCCCCCCCACCCCCCCCCCCCCCCCCCCCCCCCCACCCCCCCACCCCCCCCCCCACCCCCCCCCCCCCACCCCCCACCCCGAGGCCCCACACCCCCCCCCCCCCCCCCCCCCCCGCCCCCCCCCCCCCCCCCCCACCCACCCCAACCCCCCCCCCCCCCCCCAACCCACCCCCAAACACCCCCCCAACCCCCCCCCCCACCCCCGCCCCACCCCGGGGGGTGGCCCCCCCCCCCCCCCACCCCCCCACCCACACCCCCCGCCCCCCCCCCCCCCCCCCACCCCCCCCCCACCGGGGGAGGGGGGGGTGGCCCCCCACCACCCCCACCCCCCCCCCCCCCCCCACCCCCACCCCCCCCACCCCCCACACCCCCCCCCCCCCCCCCACCAGCCACACCAAACCCCCCCACCACCCCCCCCACCGGTCCCCCCCCACCCCCCCCCCCCCCCACACCCCCCACACCCCCACCCACCCCCCCCCCCAGAGAGCCCACCCCCCCCCCCCCCCCCCACAACCCCCCCCCCCCGGGGGGGGCGCCCCCCCCCCCCCCGCCCCCCCCCCCCCCCCACACCCCCCCCCCACACCCCCCCCACCCACCCCCCAAGGACTTCCTGTGCCTCCGTCTATGATTGAGGGCCTGAGTACCCGTCTGGATAACCTAGAGTACGGGCATGAGCAGTTAGTGCAGAGGGTTATTCAGGGGAGTGATACGGAGATAGCAGATGGTGTTATCATTGGAGAGATTGGTTTGAGAGTCCTTGCTGTTGAGGGGCAAATGCAGGTGATGACGTCCTAGATGATTCTGGCTGTGGATAGAGTGGAGCAGGTTGGTGCTCATGTCGAGTTAGATCATCAGAATTCTACCCAGAGGGATGGGACGGTTATAGGATTGACTCAGCAGGTTCAGGCTATGCAGGCAGATGTGCAGCAGAGAGACACGCAGATCCAACAACTGCAGACTACTGTTACCGAGATGGGCAGCAGGGAGAGCACGCTAACGCGGTGCATTTTGGGATTAGAGAAACAGATTGCAGCCTTAGAGAGAAGACCACCAGGACCCCAATAGTCCTATTTGTATTTCATTTTGATTTTTGATTTAGATGATGACCATTTGTATAGCCATTAAACTGCTAGTGTCAGTTAGTAAGGTCATGCTGCCGGGTGTATTTTGGTTTTTGTAAACACCGCAGCCATTTGGATATGTTAGGACTCTTGTATTAGAAACTTAGACTCATTATGATTGGATGTATCGGTCTTGGAACCGAAGATATTGTAACTTTTGGGGGAATTTTTAGTTGTACTTGTACTACCCCCGACATTGGTAATATTATGGAACTAGGATTTTTCTTTTTGATTATGAGTTGTATGATTGTGGATGTTGATAGGTATATTGGTTAGTCTTGCTGTTAGACTGACACAATCCCGAGCGTGGAACGATTCCGTTTGGTGGATCTTTCGCACATGTACGATATTATCTTGCATAGTCCATGAGTGGGTATTATTTTTGAAACTTGCTGTGACCATTGACCAAACTGTATCTCATGATGTTTTGTGAATTGATAAAAAAAACTGGGAATTGCAATAACGAATTTGTGTGTTGAACAAATGTCATTGCGCGAATAACATTGACTATGTTGTATAAATTGTTTGTGTAAACAATGGAAAAATGTGTTTTCAAATTTCATAAATTGACCTTATGGTGTCGAATAAATCTTCTTTTACAAAAAAAATAATTAAAATATATTCTTTTTACATAATGTATATGAATAATTTTTTTTTTGAATAATAAGAATGGAAGGTGGTGCGTATGGAAAAGAAACGTATGGAAATTTTCTTGAAATAAATTTACGTATGTAGCGTATGGAAAAGAAACGTTTTGACGAAGAAGGACATGATGTCGTTTGGTCCTCAATTATGCATAACCTGATCA
>BQNB010024047.1:0-18668 GCA_026074375.1 Tanacetum coccineum
AAAAATTAGCCCCGCCGCAACGCGCGGATTCTTTTGCTTGTTTTGATCAAAAGCGAACAATCAAACAGACCTACACTTCGGGTAAACTAATACCTAAAGCTAGAGTCCGGGTATCACGTGAAACGAGGTATTTTTTTATCGTTACGAAATAAAGTAGTATTAAGATTTATAAACTAAGGATGATATAAGAAGATAATAAGATGTATAAGAAATAAGTTATAATCACACATCTATAGCGTATAGAGGCGGAGCTAAGATTTCTTATTAAAAGAGGTCAGAATTGTTTCATTGATAACGCCACATAATTTAATAAGAACGAACAACGATATCTTCTGCAAAGAAAAGAAACCAGTAATTATATGTAATCTTTAAGTAAAACATAAGTATATAAAAACATTTACTTATATTGAAATGGTACCTAATAATGGTTGACCACGTGATGACTGAACCTTAATACTTAGAGATTTGTTTGATTTAATAAAAAAAAGATATTAACTAATTTTTATTTGCCCGCACGCACTTGTGGCAAGATTGTATCAATATTTTGTGTAAAAAGATAAATTATATAGATTCAATCAAAGATATTTAAATATAAGTTAAAGGATAGAAAGTGACAATTTGATAATCTATTAAGAGTAATTGAGTAGAGATCCAGTGAGAAGTAAATTAAAATAAGAAGTGGTGAGAAGTGACTAAAATCACACATTTGAGATGCAACGACTTGCATTAGATGCATTTCTATTCATCTAGATGCAACATTTTGAGTTTCGAAAGTTAATTTGATGTGTAGATGGTGCAAATTGATTTTCATGATTTCGGCACATGTAGAGGAACAAAAAACAAGAGAAATCATGAAATGCATCTAATATACATATATGCATCTAATTAAAAGCTAGAAAACACATTATGATGCATTATAATGCATCTAAGATTATAGAGATGCATCTAATTTAAGTCGGTGCATCTCGGATATGCGGTTATAGTTATTTTTTATTTTAAGAAAACTTCTCATTTGATCATAACTCTCTATTAATATTATTAAAAGATGGTTTTTACATATATCATCTTTTACTAAATGGATTTATTTTATTGGTTGTTTCAATTAAAAATATTAATTGATGATGTCATATGTTTACCCGATACTTTAATATTGATTACATAGTCATTTTTATTGGTTGTTTCAATTAAAAATATATGGTTTAGCCGATTTTATTAAATAGTCCGGATGGTTTTTGTTCGACTGATAGCCGATTTTATGTAAAAAAAATTTACTACTCCAAGTTTTAGTTATCCATTAAGTTTTTTTTAATCAACGTATTTTATATATTTAGTCCGTAGTAAATTTGCTTTATTTTTTTTCATTAATGAATCATTTTTATTTAGTCTAAAATCTTTGTTTTAAAAATAAACATTAATTTGTTTTGGTGTTGATTTAAAAGTATGTTGGTTTTTAAATGGTGGTTGCGGAGCAATCAAGAAGAATATGGGTATATGAGTTTGTAGATCAGGTATTAATTATAATATGTTTTGGAGTTTATTTTATCTGTGGTCTTCACATTTTGTGACTTCTAATCTTTTCTCCTTATCTTTTTATTTATTTATTTTTGTCAATTGCCATGCTTATTATTATGTTATTGTTGTTGCTTCATATGTTGCGTTTAGCGTAATTATGATATATTGCGAGTAGCTTGCGTATGTTTGTTTAGAAATTGGTGGTTAGGTACTTAGGATTGTGGTTGGAAGTTTGTTGGTGATATTAGTATGTATTTTAGGTTAGTTTATTGACTAGAGATTAGGCTAGTTATTTCTTGACTAATATCGTGAAAGGTTCGCCTAATCAGTTTTCGAGCCTTATTCGTGACTAGACACCTTTAGCTCACGGTAAGATAAGTAAGACGTGCTTTGTAAACTTAGTCTAGTAGTCATTAACGGGAGACATCCTACCTCTCGTGTACTTAGAATGTTTTATCTAATTTAACGGGCAAAAACCGTTGAAAATGGTAAAACTTTCTAGTAGTCAACATCTTAACATAGAATATAGACTAAGCGGTTTAATGTGCGCGGATAGATGTTAAGATTGAAATACGAAACCGTATGAATAAATTAACTCTTTTTCGAGTTTTAGTTCACCATTTTAATCCTAACTATTGACCACCATGTGCGGGCAGGGGTAGATGTATGAAAGATTGAAAACGGAAATGCGAGTATGGAGATAGAATTAAGACGATCGCTGTTTTCGAGGGTTTTTAGGTTCTACCCAATTTTTGAATCGAAAGCCGAACTGTGGATAGTAGGACGCGAATCGGATTTCTAGTGCAAAGGAGGATTCCGCCGTTTGGTTGGAGTATAAGGTTGGTTTTTTGGGTTTGTTTAGTTTTTAGCTTGTGGCCAGGGCGTTTTAGATAAAGGATGGGAGGGTTGGCTTTGGTTTTTATATTTGTAAAACACAAAGAGAATGAATAAACCTTTTGTGGCTACTAAGCATCAAATTAGACTCGACTGAAGAATTTCATATTCACCACTCCTTTAGAACGACAACCTGGAAGACCAATACTTGTCATGACACTTTTGTATTTAGGTTTGTATAATCTTTTCCTTTTTATAAATAATTTTTGATTTGATGGGTAAAACGATGAACATCAGTATATCGTAAGACAATGACATCATTTCAGTCAATAGCGAAATTGATTAGTTTGAAGAGATGCAATTTCCGTGATTGGTTTAGTGGGATGGCTTCTTTCTTCGGTACTAGTTTTTAACATATTCTTTTGATAGTTTGGTTAAAAAGAAAAAACTGTCGTTACTCGGTGTATACCTGAGTGAGCTCAAGGCATGTGAATTAATCTGTTAAAAAGTAACCATAGTAAAAAAAAAGGGAACAAAGCTAACTAGAATCAAATGAAACATAAAATAAAGATCAGAAGAAGGAAAAGTGACAAGAATCGTACATTTTATATGCACATGCACCAAGTATGCATATCCTTTTAATTTCTCACTCATCGTTAAATATGTGCCTACAAATACTTCTTACCTTCTCATTTAAAAATTTCTTTTATTATAGGCCTGTTTGGCATGAGTTTTTTTGAGGCTTTTTGTAAAGTTGTAAGCTTTTAGTTAAAAAAATAATTTCTTTCAGAATAAATAGCCCTGTTTGGATGCATCAACTTAAAGCTTTTATTTTAAACAAGTAGCTCCTAAATGAAAAGCTGCTTGATGAATGTTTTAAAATTGTTAGGAGCTGTTAAGTCTGTAAATTACTGATATACCCTCCAACCATAATATAATCTATTTAAATATGTCCTTTTAAGTCATTTTACATCTTATAATTACAGTCAACAACTAATTTACTAAACACTTTTATTAAAAAAAATATACAGCTTGTAGTTCATGTTAACAGCTTTACAGTTTACAACTTACAACTTACAGTTTACAGCTAGTTTTGCCAAACATTATATCTAATAGTTGTATAACTTTAAAAATCAATTACTAATGTTTTTGGTTTTTAAATTTTGATTTAAGTTCATCTGGATATCAAACTTTATTTGGATAGCAAGGGACTAATCCTTACCTTTCATCACCATTTTGATCTAATGGATGAAATTAAACTCATAACCAATTTTTATTATTTTTTCAAATATTAATATCTTCTAAACTGTTAATCATTAAGCGAAAAATATACCATCACGACGAACATTTAATTATTTTTCTATAGATATACACTTTGATATACTTTTGACAAACTTTTTTATCTATGTACACCCTCTTCGACTGGAAATGCCCCCACCTCTACCCTGCCACTACACCCTCTCCAACTTTGTTTGCCCTCACCTCAGCCACTACCACTACATCCTCTCCAACTGCATTTGGCCCTGCCCCACCACCATCTCCATTTCCATTTCCATTTTGCGATTTATCCAAAGTAAGAAGATATTCAATATCAAAAGGCATTTCAACATATAAAATACCATCTAAAACTCCATTTTCTTATGCCACATTTTCATTACCATTATCAAATGCATTCAAAACATTTCCAAGATCTCCAACTACCAAATTAGGAAGATTAACATCGACAACAGGAATTTCAACAAAATCATCACCACCATGTTCTCCTCCGCCTTCGCCTCCTCATCCTCACCCACCACCACCACCACCTCTTATCAAACGAGATCTAAAATCATGGTTAGGCTTAGCCTCTGTGTCTCTGCAAGGTTAGCCTCGACGGCCGGAATGAGCTCCCTAACACGGTCTATCTTACGTCATAAATCAGCAAGTTGTTTTTAGCATCCTCCACCTCTGTTTGCACTATATAACAATCCATAAAATTTGCTTCAACACTTCCGTTTAACTTTTTCAACTCTGCCTTTGCTCCTTCTTTGGGATTCAAAATTCGCCATGACACTTACTAACAAACCAATCTTCTTGCCAAGGAATGAATCTATGGGTTTCAATGGCACTTTTTGATTCTATTCCGGGGTACCAAACAACAACAATAAATATCATATCTATTCCGTGAATCCGAAACCCACATATCAAACATACCCTTATGTATGAAAGTGGAATTAAGGAAACAACTTTGACAAAAGACGTACTGCCTATACACGAGAGTAGATGTATTAGACAATTAATTGTTATGGTTTATGAATTTAAATATATAGTAAGCAAATTAGGAGAATATTTGATTATACAAACAAAAGAGAACGAAGCCTACGGAAGTAATAAAGTAGACGATACTTTGATATGAACAATCACATCTAGCGGAAATTACAATATGTAAGACGAACACTATCAAAAGATAGCAGCTGCGAAATGACTAAAAGTAAACATACATATACGTTTACCCGTTTGCAACAAGGAAATGCCTAAAAACAAGATAAACAAAATTATACATTGCACCGTTTTTGAATCTGTTTAAAATATTTGATGATGCCTACGGTGAATTTTCAAGAGTTGGAATATCAGCATGGATGTGGCCTATATCATTGCAGGTCATCTCAAAGAAGGAATCTTCATCAAAATGTACCCTGTGTAAAGCATGAAGTAAATAAGTAAGATTTAAAATATTTCAAATAAACATAATCAAAAGAATCAAGTAAAGAAACAGTTTAAGAATTAGTACTTGAGTAAATAGTTTGTGGAAGTTGTTCGTAGTCGTTTCTGATCAGTCGTGATGTAGTTTGACATCTTATTCTACCTAAATAACCACAGTCTGTACTCTTTCTAGTAATTCTTGGTCCACCTGAAGGAAGAATTATTCGTTTACCTACATTTGAACATTTGTTTTTGTACCATGTGTAAAGCATGAAGTAAATAAGTAAGATTTAAAATATTTCAAATAAACATAAGCAAAAGAATCAAGTAAAGAAGCAGTTTAAGAATTGGTACTTGAGTAAATAGTTTGTGGAAATTGTTCGTAGTCGTTTCTGATCAGCTGTGATGTAGTTTGACATCTTCTTCTACCTAAATAACCACATTCTGTACTCTTTCTGGTAATTCATGGTCCACCTATTACTTGAAGGAAGAATTATTCGTTTACAACATCTGTGTCACAGTTGCCATGGCATCTACCCGTCTTTGAACAACTTATTGCCTAATTCCTAAAATAATTGTATTATGTGTTTCTTGTTTGACATGGTATCAACAATATACAGATGTAATAAGCGACTAAAATTTATTAGATGAGAAGTATTTTTTTAATATGCAGTGTGTATGCATAATATTCTTTAACATATACAAATCTGGAATCTTTATCATTTTGATTCATAACTGAAAAAGATAAATTGTTACTCGTATTAATATACCACCTAAGTATTATAATTTGGTAAAATTAAAAAAACTCTTCTATCCCATGACAATAATTGTTCGTCCTTTGTGACATGTCGAGGAGAAATAAGAGCGGAACCGAAGATGTTGATCTTCCCCTCTTGTGCCTTTCCTTGTCATTTTTAAAGAATTTCTTGATGCGAAACAAGTTCTCCATGTGGGAACATCAAAGGGCATTGTAATGGGTCATAACAATTGTAATAATACTCTATCTTCCGGAATGATTGCCAAGAGTTTTGACCTCATTGTCACTACAACTGTTTCCTTTATGCACGTGCCTCTCAACCCAAAGTGCTACAGCCTGTGAAACCATTGGCTCACACCATACCCGCATTGATCTTGTTAAGGGATTGTTTTTAGGATTATCTTTGAATCTTTTAATCTTTAGGTCAATCGTCGCTTCAGATAGATTCTGTTTATTGATAGTAAGTTGGTATGATGATGAAATTTTAAGCTCCCTTTTTTGGGTTTTCTATTTAAGATAGATTCTGTTTTCTATTCTTTTTGGTTCAGTTAGTTAATTCCTATACTAATATCAGACTAAGTGATTGTGCTTGTTTGTATTGCTTAAAACTGTTTGGATACGGTCATTTTGTATAAGATGGAACCAATTTGCGAATTTTTTTCTAACAGAAGCATGGTGAATCTTCAACGTTTCTCTTTTCTGTTTTCATCTTTTTTATTAAAGCAATTAAAGAAGTAACATGTCTAACCAACATTAGTGGTTAGTTAAGAAATAAGAACATATACCAATTTTTAGTATTGGAAAATAATAGCAGAACCAATTAGCAAAAAGGATTATGTTTTTGAGCAGATAATGGACCCGTGGTGAGACAATACTAGTGGTTAGTTATGTTTAATGTATATGTATGTGAAATTCTCCCTAATGTATAAGTTATCGTTCGTTGTTTACCAATCACTTCTTTTCTGAACTTGGAAAATAACCCTAAAGATAATCCTGAAAAAGATCCGAAATGGGAAGCTGAAGCTGAATACCAGGCCAACGACCCATCGGTTCAGCCCATGGATGATAACATGAGGCCCCAAAGAGAAAGGAAAGTCTCATCAAAATTCGATGACTAATTGTTCTATAAGTAGTTAACTTTTGAAGAAGTTTTGATGAGAATATTTTTGGAAGGAGTTTTGATATCTTCAATTTTGTTAACTTTTTCTTCAAGTCTCCTTTTCATTATTTTGAAGAAAAAGTTAACAAAATTGGAGATATCAAAACTCGTTTAAGATATATTATCATCAAAACTCCTTCAAAAGTTAACAAAATAATGAAAAGGAGACTTGAAGAAAAAGTTAACAAAATTGGAGATATCAAAACTCCTTCCAGAAATATTCTCATCAAAACTTCTTCAAAAGTTAACTACTTATAGAATAATTAGTCATCAAACTTTAATGGGCCTTTCCTTTCTCTTTGGGGCCTCATGTTATCATCCATGGGCTGAACAATGGGTCATTGGCCTGGTATTCAGCTTCCCAGTCTGAATCTTTTTCAGGGTCATCTTTAGGGTCATTTTCCTGGAAGTTTAGAAAAAAGTGATTGGTAAACAAGGAACGATAACTTGTACATTAGGGAGAATTTCACATACATATACATTAAACATAACTAACCACTAATATTGTCTCACCATGGGTCCATTATCTGCTCAGAAACATAATCCTTTTTGCTAATTGGTTCAGCTATTATTTTCCAATACTAAAAATTGGTATATGCTCTTATATCTTAACTAACCACTAATGTTGGTTAGACATGTTACTTCTCTAATTGCTTCAATAAAAAAGATGAAAACAGAAAAGAGGAAGGTTGAAGATTCACCATGCTTGTGTTAGAAAAAAATCGACAATTAGTTCCATCTTATACAACATGACCGTATCCAAACGGTTTTAAGCAATACAAACAAGCACTATCACTCAGTCTGATATTGGTATAAGAATTAACTAACTGAACCAAAAAGAATAGAAAACAGAATCTGTCTTAAATGGAAAAACAAAAAGAGGGAGCTTAAAATCTCATCATCATACCAACTTGTTATCACTAAACATAATCTACTGAGGCGACTATTGACCTCAAGATTGAAAGATACAAAGATAATCCTTAAAATAATCCCTTAACAAGATCAATGCGGGTATGATGTGAGCCAATGGTTTCACAGGCTGTAGCACTTTGGGTTGAGAGATACTTGCATAAAGGAAACAGTTCTAGTGACAATGGGGTCAAAACTCTTGGCAGTCCTTCCAGAAGATAGAGTATTATTACGATTGTTATGACCCATTACAATGCCCTTTGATGTTCCCACATGAAGAACTTGTTTCGCATCAAGAAATTTTTTAAAAATGACAAGGAAAGGCACAAGAGGGGAAGATCAACGTCTTCGGTTGTCGCTCTTATTTCTCCTCGACATGTCACAAAGGACGAACAATTATTGTCATGGGATAGAAGGTGTTCTTTTAAATTTACCAAATTATAATACTTAGGTTGTATATTAATACGAGTAACAATTTATCTTTTGCAGTTATGAATTAAAATGATAAAGATTCCAGATTTGTACATGTTAAAAAAAATTACTTCCCATTTAATAAAGTTATGAATATTATGCATACACACTGCATATTAAAAAAAATTACTTCCCATCTAATAAATTTTGGTCGCTTGTTACATCTGTATATTGTTGATACCATGTCAAATAAGAAACACATAATATTATTGCTTTAGGAATTAGGCAATAAGTTGTTCAAAGACTGGTAGATACCATGGCAACTGTGACACAGATGTTCAAATGTAGGTAAACGAATAATTCTTCCTTCAAATAATAGGTGGACCAAGAATTACCAGAAAGAGTACGAACTGTGGTTATTTAAGTAGAAGAAGATGTCAAACTACATCACGGCTCATCAGAAACGACTACGAACAACTTTCACAAACTATTTACTCAAGTACTTGATTCTTTTGATTATGTTTATTTGAAATATTTTGAATCTTACTTATTTACTTCATGCTTTACGCATGGTACAAAAATAGATGTTCAAATGTAGGTAAACGAATAATTCTTCCTTCAAGTAATAGGTGGACCAAGAATTACCAGAAAGAGTACACACTGTGGTTATTTAGGTAGAAGAAGATGCCAAACTACATCACGACTCAAAAACCACTACGAACAACTTCCACAAACTATTTACTTGATTCTTTTGATTATGTTTATTTGAATATTTTGAATCTTACTTATTTACTTCATGCTTTACATAGGGTACATTTTGATAAAGATTCCTTCTTTGAGACGACCTACAATGATATAGGCCACATCCATGCTGATATTCTAACTCTTGAAAATTCACCATAGGCATCATCATATGTTTTAAACGGATTCAAAAATGATGCAATGTATAATTTTGCTTATCTTGTTTTTAGTCATTTCCTTGCTGCAAACGGGTAAACGTATATGTATGTATACTTTCAGTCATTTCGCTGCTGCTATCTTTTGATAGTGTTCATCTTACATATTGTAATTTTCGTTAGGGTGTGATTGTTCATATCAAATCATCGTATACTTTATTACTTCCGTAGGCTTCGCTCACTTTTGTTTGTATAATCAATATTCTCCTAACTCGTTTACCATATATTTAAATTCATAAACCATAACAATTAATTGTCTAATACATCCACTCTCGTGTATAGGCAGTGCATTTTTTGTCAAAGTTGTTTCCTTAATTCCACTTTCATACATAAGGGTGTGTTTTGTATGTGGGTTTCGGAATCACGGAATAGATATGATAGTCATTGTTGTTGTTTTGTATGGGTAGATTGGAGAAACGACATGTGGAACCATCGGGAAACCCACCACTCATTACTGGTATGCCTCTTTTCTCTAGTCCTACACTGCCACCACCTATTACCCCAATCCCCACCGGTCCTTACTCTGCCGGTGGTGTTTCGATTGGGCCGAGTACACCATTTTCCCCACAATACACACATTCAACACCTCCAAACATCGGTCAACCTAATCTACCATATTTTCAATCACCACCACCGTATACTTCTCCCCTGTTCACCAACCCATCTAACATTCAACCTCGACTACCTAAATTAGAAGTTCCAATGTTTTCAGGAGACAATGTTCGGGAATGGCTATTCCAATTAACTAGATTTTTTGAATATCATCAGACACCACCGAACCATCGTTTACATATAGCTTCTTTTTATATGTCGGGACTAGCCCTGTTATGGTTACATTGGATGTTTAATACGGGTCAGATTTCCACTTGGGAAGCTTTTGTTCGGGATGTCACTGTTCGTTTTGGACCATCATCGTTTAAGAACCACGAAGCCTCTTTGTTCAAACTTCGCCAAACAGCAACAGTGGAGACATACATCAACGAGTTTCAACTTCTTTCAACTCACACACCTGGTTTAAGCGCAACAAACTTATTGAATTGCTTTTCGGTTCTTACCCGAGAACCGAAAATTTCTAAATTATTAACATAAACTTCAAAACTTAAAGTCTGAAACTAAACCATAAATGAGGATAACCGGGTACTGAGGAATTTGTTTCGGTTAGGGCTATTTAATAATCTCAATGTTTTTAACTATCAAAATGACTTTCAGGTTAAAGTCAATCTGTCAAAAAAAATCATACTAGAATCAACTTGTTATTCATATAAAGATTAACTGCCAACAATACTCAACGTGTAATCATAGGTCGAGTTTAAGTTCAAACTTTATTGTTTCACTGATAGTCTAACATGTCTTTGGCACAGGCTGTTAGTTCAACTCTCATCAGTACATCATTAAGTCATGTGTGAGGGTATTTACCACTAAAGAATGTTTAAAGCTCTTAAAAAGTACGTAGTATATGTTGAATACCCGTATAAAACACAAGCAAGAGTAAGAGAACTTTGACATCTCTTTGTTTATAAGATGCTTCCGAGTACTACTGTGGAAACCTTTCCCACCTTTTCAGAGTTTCCTGTTTGCTTCCCACTGATCAACAAATTACAATCAGGTTACTATCAAGAGCAACTGAAATAATGTCTAAAGTATCATGGAAATTGACTTCAAAATGTGTCTTATTATACCTGGCATAACAAGCAATATGTTATCGCAAGAATTCGAGCTAATTGAACCGCAAGAATTCGAGCTAATGAACTAAACCTGTGCATATTAGCATATGTATACACGTCAGTGTGTATTCTAATTCTAAGAGTGTACTCAAAGAAAACTCGAGTGGAATTTAAAAACAAAATCACATTATGTATCTGTTCTTTCATCTATTAATTCATTTCCATACCCCACTAAAGAAACTAATTGTGATATATACGTAGATGTGCATTTTCTAGCTTAGTACAGACCATACCATTTATGTATCTATTCTTTCATCTATACTCAACCATACATTTTTGCTTGTAAGAGCATTCTTTGGTGTAACTGGTCCCTTTAAGAATGCAAGTAAATTTAGTGTAAACTGTATCTAATGTCTTAACATGTTTATTGTTTGTATTCGATGCTGAACACTATATCTCATTAGTTTATTTGAATAAAACCGAAGCTTTCATCAATCGAATATTTAGTAAGAAACCAAAATCAATTAGGATGTACAATAGTGTCATAAGAACCGACCACGGTATAGAATTTGATAATGACGTTCAATTTGAGAGTTTTGTAGCCAATGGTATACTCCAACTTCTTGCTCACCACATCCTCAATCAAATGGCGTGGTTGAAAGGAAAAATAGGACACTTCAAGAAATGAGTAGAACAATGTTGAACGAGCAATCGTTACCACAAAAGTTTTGGTGTAACGCCGTAGATACTTCAACATATATTCTCAACCGAATCCTAATTAGAACCATCCTAGGAAAAACACCTTATGAAATCTTGAGAGGTAGGAAACCTACTCTTGACTATTTTAGAGTGTTTGGAAGCAAGTGCTTCATTTCTAGGTTACTCCCAAAATAGTAAAGCCTATATCATTCTTAATAAACACACTAGGAAAATTAAAGAATCACTCAACGTGACATTCGATGAAACTCCTCCACCCTCTAAGACATCACCCTTGGTGGACGATGACTTAGATGAAGAAGAAGCTATTAGGGAAATCGAAAAGAAAAACCTAGAAAATGTTGTTGAGGATGAAACTTTAGAGATTGACAAAATAGTCAATATTAAGGAATCTAGGAACCATCCCTTAGAAAATGTCATAGGAAACCTCAACCAAAGAACCCTTAGATCACAAGCCCAAAACCAAAGTAACTTCTATTGTTTTATCTCTACCTTAGAACCTAAGAATGTGAATGAAGCCTTAGGAGATGAAAGTTGGATAGTCGCCATGCAAGAAGAATTAAATCAATTCATTGCTAACGACGTTTGGGAGTTAGTTCCACAACCTAAGAATATGACAATTATAGGAACTAAGTGGGTGTTTAGAAATAAGTTAGACGAGAACGGTGTTGTTTCTCGAAATAAGGCTAGATTAGTTGCTCAAGGATACAACCAACAAGAGGGCATCGATTATGATGAAACTTATGCCCCGGTTGCTAGACTTGAGTCTATTAGGATATTATTAGCTTATGCTTGCGCCTTAGATTTTAAATTATTCCAAATGGATGTAAAAAGTGCATTCCTGAACGGTTTTATCAATGAGGAGGTATACGTGGCACAACCTCCGGGATTCATTGATTTCGAAATCCGAATCATGTTTATAAATTAAAGAAAGCTTTATATGGTCTTATACAAGCACCCAAAGCTTGGTATGATAGATTAAAAGCTTTTCTTATTAAACATGAATATAAAATGGGAATGGTAGATAACACTCTTTTTACTAAGAATAAAAGTTCAAATCTCATCATTGTTCAAATATATGTCGATGACATTATATTCGGTTCGACTTGTCAAGACATGTGTGATGAATTTGCCAAAATCATGCATGACGAGTTCGAGATGAGCATGATGGGTGAACTTAACTTCTTCCCTGGATTGCAAATTAAACAAATGGAAGATGGTATATTCTTTAATCAATCTAAGTACATTAAAGAAATGCTTAAGAAATTTGTTCTAGAAGACTTTAAACCAATGAAACCACAAAACCAAAAAACCAAACTATACCCCCCCATGTCCTCCGATACTAAGCTCCACAAAAGACAAAGAGTATGAGTCCGGTAGATCGTCCAAGTAAATCGAGGGCATGATAGGTAAGTCATTATACCTAACTCAAGTAGGCCCCGATATCATGTATGTCTGCCTTTGTGCCCCTTCCAGAGGCTCCCAAAACCTCTCACCTTAAGCGGTTAAGCGTATCTTCCGATACATTAAAGGCACTACGCATTTAGGATTATGGTATCCTAAGGGGACCGGCATAGAAACCGTAGTATATGCCGACTCTGATCATGCGGGAGATTATGTGGACCGAAAGAGCACTAGCGGTATTTGTACGTTCGTGGGATGTTGTTTGACATCTTGGTTCTCGAAGAAACAAATCGCTCTTGCTATATCCACTACCGAAGCCGAATACGTAAGCGCCGGAAAGGCATGTCAACAAGCACTATGGATGAAACAAGATCTCATCGACTACGATGTACGACTCGACGACGTTCCCATCATGTGCGACAACAAAGGCGCGATTGACCTTAGCAAAAACCCGGTGCAACATTCTCGTACCAAACACATCGAAATTCGTCACCACTTTCTCCGTGATAATGTCCAAAAAGGACATGTCTCAATCGAAAAAGTACCGTCCGTCGACAACATTGCCGACATTCTCACTAAACCTCTTAAATGTGTCGTGACAACTTAAAAACTTCATCCGAAGTACTTTAAGCATGTTTAATTCTAGTCCCGTATCCTTTTGAGTCGTGACAACTTTAAAAACTTTCATGCCGAAGTATATTAAGCATGTTAAATTCGCGAAATGCAAATTAAATTGTCACTCCTTTTCGTTCAAATTTTTTGTCACAAATAATTTCAAATTACTGCCTGAGGCGCCCCCCAATAAATTTGGGACCGCCAGGAGAGATGTACCTAACCATCGCAAACCCATATTTATGGACACTTAACCACAATTTTTTTCTCAAAACATAAAAACAAACACTCCTTACCTGCTGTTAGCGACGAACACGGACCCAAAAAATACGAAAGCCTCAAAGTCAATCATTAAAACTTCATTGAAGATCAATCATACACTAATAATCAATCATAATATCAACAAAGATCATCAATTGAAGTTCATTTCATCTATTTTCTTTCATTGTAGTCTAAGGTTCATGATGAAACACCAAAATGATGTTGTCAATTAAGAAGTACTGAGGATACTAATGTATAACTACTATGCTTCCCTTAGCTAGAGGATTTGCATACAAGTGAACTTGTTAAAAACTGATTTCGAACCAAACCCTCAATTTTATTTTCAAATCACCACGTTAGGAACACCAACATCATAAAATTGTTTTGTTTATGCATTGTCCAATACAACCAAAAAACGTTTCAAATACATGCATAATGACCTCAAGAACAATTTTGAGATACATAATTCTAGTATTTTTCTGACTGTTTGGTTGAGCAAATCAACTAAGGAGCGTTTGGATTAACTCTTAGGATTTAGTTTTAGGTCGAGTTAATCGTTACTCCACATTTGTTGCATATATGCACACACTAAGATCATCTTGTTAAGTACAGGAACCTGACTAAAATTATCCACTTTTAATTATAGTGAATAAATGTTGGAAGATGAAATACGATAACAGTCTAAATCCATAACATCCCCAACAATCTTATATGAATATACTTGGCCTCATTACACATGTCTATTTTCATTGAAATGTAGTATATTTGACTAGATTTGTATGATCTAGATGAAGGGAATACCAAATCACCCATACAAAACCTTCTTTAAGTCATTTCAACACAAAAAACTCATTTTTGGAAAAAATTTAAAGTTCTAGAAAACGGCCCCCTAACAAGTTAGGCGGCCCCCTTATATATTATTGGGAACCAAACCAAACATTAGGGACCGTCCCAATCTAGCTAACACATTTCTCTTTAGTCTTTTCTATTTTTCTGAGCCCTTGACTAACCTTTTGATAAAAAGCTGTCATTTCCCTTATTATCAAAACAATTTCTTACACCTCAACACTAGGATACCATGCCTTGCCATATATTTTCTTATATATGAACACCATATTCTTCATCACTACTCACCCAACACTTCTTAATATGTCATCTCCTAGAAACTATGGTGAAAAGTCTCACAAATTAATCATATATCCTTGGAGAAACACTCATTCCTTGCTTACTCACATCACTCTATCTGCCAAACAACTCACTACCATAAAATCTCCACCAAAACACTCCAATAATTTGATACCAACTTCCTTTGCCTACTTCACAATAATCATAAAACTCTACAAAACCCTCTTACTTACCGATGCATAAATCTCACTCATAATCATAGTATGGAAAGGCCATTTGCAACGAACCTCCTACACATTTTAATCGCTTACTTGATATCAATATAAAAACATGGCAATGAGTCAACTAAATTGTTCACCTCCCTCCTCATCGTTCACCGATCATCCTCTCTTTTCCGCGACCAATATCACTTTTCGATTCGGACATTTGTCATTGTTGCCTGGGTACTCATAAAGTATTCAATATCTTAAAAGATGACCTTAACCGAATCAAATATCTCATCATTGAGCCCTCAACCCTTTTCCCTTCATCCATCACTACCAACTCTCCTTGAAACATCTTCATGAAGTCAAGAATCATCTACTAGTTTAACTTCATTAGATTTTTAATATGTAGATTATTTAGTTATGATTATCTACATCGCTTGTATCAACAATATATATTGTCCTTGTGACTATATATGATTTCTTTATGAATTTAAATGCACTTTACTTTATGAGTTTTTAAATGTGTGGATTATACTCTTAAGATATTTGTCATACTATGTTTGCTTGCACTTGTACTTCTAACCTTGTTTTGAAGCAAACAAATTATCGTTAGATCGATCCCTTGGTGCCCCGAACAAGGGGGAGCTTACATCAAGGGGAGTTCTTTTACATCGATTTCTCTCTCCTTTACGACCGACATCACCTTTTTGGATTCGACAAAAAGGGGGAGAAATAGAATTAAACTCATTAATAATTTATAAACTTCTATTTTTATACTAAATGAGTTTATGTTTTGTCATCATCAAAAAGGGGGAGATTGTTAATACAAATAATGTCTAAAAACGTTATTTATATTTTTTGACCTCTCAATGTTTTGATAATAACAAAATGTGAAAACGTTTACGATAAAATTAAACGTTTATAAATTACTAATCATAAAATTCTATTTCTAAGATTAATCACTTAAGGTATGGATAAACAAATCATTAAACATGATTAGTGATCAAGAAAATATTTTCCTTAAACCTTACATTTCTACAAATGTGTTTTTATAAAAATATAAAAACAAAATATTTATTCATTAAAAGAAATGTTTTATTAAAAACATAAAATTTGAAATTTAAATTTTCCCCCCAAAATAGAAGGTTCTATAACAGATACAACATTCACCACAAAAGGACAAAAAAGGGAGCGGAGTCTAGTGGCGGCCCCCTTTTAGGCCTGGCGGCCCCCTTTTAGGCCTGGCGGCCCCCTTATATATAAGGGACCGCCGGGACCGCCACCAGCAACGGTCATTTTTTGTCCCCTATAAATACTGGGCCACCCCATCTGAAAAACAGAACCTCTTGCCACGAATTTTCTTAGATCCATTTTTCTCTCTTCTTCCTTTCTTTCTAAAACACATATCTTGATCACTAACATACCTTGATCTTGTTTCAAGTGATTAATTCTTTCTTCCCTCCCTTCCTTCTTTCATCTTTTTCTTATATCTTTCTTTCTTTCTTCTTCTTCTTATTCTAATCAAGTTCAAGATAAGAACAATGGTATCCCTTCTATATACGAAAAAAAATCGTTATCAGTAATCTCTCCTTCCCCTCAAGATCACAAATCTTCATTACATATATTTAGTTTTTTGCGTGTAAATTGGATTGTGTAATAGATCCAACTGTGTAAATTGTGATATTGGTGTGATTTTGGATTGTGTGTCAATCTAGGGCATATATATCTTGTGAGTGTGGGGGTTAAAGATAGTGGAAGTCTTAGATTGGTTCTAGCTTAAGATTAGGACTCGACTCTACTTAGTTCGGAAAAAGAAAGTAAGCAACGTGTAAACGGTTTTCTCTGCCTAAAGGGAGCTTGTTGACATAGTGAAATCTCGAGTGGAGTACTCGGGGAGTGTAGTAGGAACAAAGAGGTGCTTCATTGCCGAACCACTATAAATCTTGTGTCATTGGTTTACATTTCTTATCCTTATCCTTTATATATTATTGTTCATCTTAGTTCATTACATTTTATAGTTTTTGTTGTGATTCATATTGTTGATTGATCGACATATAACTCGAATCAAACCATTTTATAAGCAAAGAATTTTAAACCGGTAAATTAACCTGTAAACTATTCAACCCCCCCCCCCTCTAGTTTCCACATAATACATCCACTCTCGTGTATAGGCAGTACATCTTTTGTCAAAGTTGTTTCCTTAATTTCACTTTCATACATAAAGGTGTGTTTTGTATGTGGGTTTCGGAATCACAGAATAGATAAGATAGTCATTGTTGTTGTTTTGTATGGGCATATTGGAGAAACGACATGTGGAACCACCGGGAAACTCGCCACTCATCGTTGGTATGCTCTTCATCTCTAGTTCGCTACCACTGCCACCCTACGAAATACTCCCTACTACCCCAACTCCACCGACTTAACTCTACCGATTAGTGTTTGATGGGGCCGAGTATATCATATCCTAACACTACCCACATTTAACACATCAAACCACCCTGGTTCCCAATCTAATCTACCAATATTTTACGATGTCACCACCAGGCCGTATACTTCATCCTTTCTACCAACCCGTCTAACATCCAACCTCGAATCCCTAAATTAGAAGTTCCAATGATTTCAGGAGACAATGTTCGGGAATGGCTATTTCAACTAACTTGATTTTTTGAATACCATCGAGTCATCGTTTACATATTGCTCCATTTTATATGTCGGGACTAGCCCTGTTATGGTTACATTGGATGTTTAATATGGGTTAAATTTCCACTTGGGAAGCTTTTGTTTAGGATGTCATTGTTCATTTCTGACCATCATCATTTAAGAACCATGAAGCTTCTTTTTTCAAACTTTGCCAAACAGCCATAGTCGAGACACATCATTGAGTTTCAACTTCTTTCAACTCACACACCTCGTTTAAGCGCACCAAACTCATTGAATTGCTTTATCTCTAGGTTATGCGATGAATTTCAGAGAAAAATCATGCTCCTAAAACCCCCAACATTATCTGAAGCCATTGGAATGGCCAAATTACTAGAGGAGAAAACTAATGCTGCAAAGACATCTCAATCCTCATTTACTCGAATGCTAGAACAAACCAGTATGCCTTCGCGTACTTCCTTGCATCAATAAAATCCACCAACACCTCAGCTTGTCACAAATCCTACTCCCCATCTGCCTACTTTACCGATTAAGAGACTTACACCTGCTCAAATTACTCAAATGGATGCTCGTCGAGAAAAAGGCTTGTGTTACAACTATGATGAAAAATTTGTGACTGGCCACATATACCACCCTCCTCAATTTTTGTGTATGTTAGTTGATACTGAGGATAATGTTTCTTATGCAATGCCTACATATGCGAGTTTTCACCAACGGAGGGAAAACATCTGAGTTTAGTCATCCAAAAACACTTGAAGGTTTTCTTGGTGACCAGCATGCGGTGGTTCTGATTGATGGTGG
>BQNB010024047.1:22140-61151 GCA_026074375.1 Tanacetum coccineum
ATTGGTTGAAGGTAAACTACAATAAATCAAGGGCTGCGATTGTAGGGATTGGAGAGAAAGAAAGATAGATGGCCAAGATTACTTTGGGGATACCACTCACACAACAAACACAATCCTTGGGCTCTCTCACTGAAGAAACACCGCAAGAAGGCCAAGACTTAGTATAAATATAAGCATATGTAGCTTATTAGCTTTTGTCAAATTTGTTAAGTCCAATCTTGTATTAACAATTTATACCATTTTTAATACTGTCTTTTTAATACATTGTCATTTAATTTAATTGTCATTTAAATTTCAGCCTTGTAATCTTTTTTTCAAGTTAATGCAAATTTAAGTGTTTTCCTTTAAATTATTGTCATTTACTTATTTGTCTTTAAATACTGTTTTATAAGCCTTTGTATAAGACTTTTAAGTCATTGAAAGCTTATATTAAAGTGTGTTTAATTTTCTGTCAAAAAATCAAAAAAATCATTAAAAAAATCAAAAACTGTCAAAGAAAGCAAAGAGTAATGTATATTTTGGATGGCCTTGGTTTAGAGCTTCTTGGGAAGCATATAGGGTTGGTTATAAGCTGTTTGAGAGCTTATTGTCTTGCCCAAAAGCTTGGACTCTTGTAGGTTCACTTTTTTATATTTTGCTTATTTTACTGTTGCTTTGCTTATTTACTGCTTATTCCTGTTTTTTTATTGCTTATTACTGTTGTTTGTTGCCATTTGTGCTTATTTAATGCTTATATGTCTTTTGTGAAAGTCTTTCTTTAATTCTGCCTTTATTTGCCTTTAACTGCTTATTTCTTGTCTGCTTATTTCAGTGCTTATTTTTGTTTGTAATCTGCTCATTTGTGCTTAACATTGCTTGGTTATCACTTGTGTTCAAAACTTTTTTGCTTTAATCATTAAAATTCAGTTAAAAAACAGAATTTAAAAACTTAAAGGGGTGTTTGGGATAAGAGACTAAAGTGGGTCAAAAGTGTCTAAAAACCATTGGGTCATTTGGCCAACTTATACAAGCACTTTTAAGTTGTTTTCAATCTGTTTTTCAAGGTTTTGAAGTTTAAAAGTTGTTTTTAAAGTTTTTTTACTAAGTCCTTGAAACTATGGTGACATAATTGCTTTCAAGGGCTTATTAGATTAAGACTTTTAAAACAGTTTTTAAGACTTGTTTTTGAGTTGTTCTTAGAGTCCCAATGCAGTAGTTAAGTTTTTATTTAGTCTACCTTTGTTTTGTTCAAAATCTGTCAAAGTCTAAGTAATTTTTTTAGTCTCAAAAAGCTACTTTTTCATCTTCAAATTCCAGTTAGTTAAACTTGTTTTTAAGATTTGAATTTTTGAGCAATAAGCCTTTTGGTGTTAAGCTCCATCTGTTTTAACTTATTTTTTATTTTGGATCTTATTTTCTAGCTTATCTTTAAGCCTGTAGTTGCCCTTTGACTTTTAAGAGAAAACAAAAAAAGTAGCATTTTGAAAAACAACCATTTTCTCTAACCTTTTTAGTAGCTTATTTGATTTTCAAATCATTTTTTGATTGATGTTTTAGAAAGCCTATAAGACAAGCTTTAAGGTGATATAGCTCACTAACCCATAAGGATCCATATAGGTGCTGAAAATTAAGCTCAAAAAGTTGTCTTTAGGCTGTTGGTTAGCAGTGTCACCCCAAATTGCTTATTTGAATTCTGAGCTTATTGGCTAGTTTCCCTTGCTTAATTTTGTTTTTTACTTTCTTATTAAGTATAGTATAGTATCTGCCTTAGCTTATTTTTCCTTTTTGCTAGCTTATTTGTGCTTTACTAGCTTAACTGTGTAGCCTTTTAGTCCTTAGTATAAAACAAGCCAAATCTGTTAGCTTATTTACCCTTTTTCTGTGCTTATTTTTAAGACTTATAAATAGTCACTTTTTTAAAGTTTGCTTATTTTGTCTGTTTTACAAGTTTTTTAAAAAAAAACTAAAAAAATAATTACCAAAAAGGGAGGCCAAGGATTCGACCCCTAGACCTCAACTTTAACACATAGTCGTCCCACACCACACACACACTAACCACAACACTAGATAGGGCCATCTGGTTATGTGGTGCAACATTTATTCTTTATATGCATTTTAAGCCTTTTTACCCATAAGCTCTTTTCTGCTTAACACCAGCTTATTCAAATAAGCTGGTAACTCACTTTTATTTTTCTTAAAACCAGCATAACTTAAAGTATTTTCCAGCATTTTTTTAGATTTTTCTCTTTTCATTTAGTATTTTTAATCAATTTTTCTTTTTAAAACATTTTTTAAATCATAAAAAATTATTAAAATGTCAAAAAAATATAATTCTTTTTTTTTAATTTTCTTTTATCACTTAGGTCTTAGGAAAATTAAAATTACATTCGTAGGGTTAGTTTTTTAGAAATTCGATTTGTAAAGAACGGGATTCGAATCCCGTTCTCATTTTCTTCATTTTTTAACTTTATAAGCTCTCGTTTTAGGATTTTCTTGAATTTTTCTTATAAATTAGTCATTTAGGATTAGAAAAACTTAAAAAAATAATTTTAGGATTTAAATTTGTGATAATTTAGGTTTTTAAATCGCGTTTTTTAGGATTCCCGTTAACGTTTTAGGATTTAACTTATTTGCTTTCGTTTTTAGGTTTTCTTTATTCGTTTTTGCATTTTTGTTGTAGAAATAGAAAAATCAAATCCAAAAATCCTTTAACCATTCAAACGTGCGATCACGAACGTAACCGATCTTTAATTCACGCCTCGTTGGGAAACGATCCGGGTAGATTTTTAAGGGATTTTATTCTGGATAGAAACGAATCTTTAAAAAGTCTCTCGGAATACTTACTTTAGCCTTATTATTTATATATTTATTATATATTTATATAAGTAAAGGGTTGAATTATCTACGATCATTTTTGTTGTATTTGTATGTTTTTGGTCTTTTTAGTCCGTTTTTTAAAGGTCAAAGGTATGTGTTTATTTTTTCTTAAGAGACTTTGCATAGGCGTAAATGCATCGAAACTATATCGTTTCTTTTTAAAAAAATGTAAATGCCAGAGCATGTTATCTTTTAAAAATCAAGAGCATCATAATCAAAGCATGCAGAGTCTTAATATTTCCAAAAACGATACTTATGTTTAACGTATCATGGAGATGGTGACCCAATTCGACATCTATTTGGCATTAGCTTTTTATGGCAGTGATATGATCAAATATAAATATAAGAATTAGAAAACTTACACGATATCAGTTCGTGTTTCCAAATGAGTAAACTTGTACCCGGGAGTTATAAAGCCATAAATTACCCGAAAAACATACGGTTCCAATTTTCAGACCCGTAGTTAAGCATCTGCCATCAAGATCGAGTTTTTATTTTTGTAAAGATGAGAACACGAGACATAGTTTATTCATGGTCCCACGGATGGAGCCAACTTATTGATGCATAATTTGGTCGGGCCAGTCCTGACGACTCTTCTGGTGCCGTTAGTCGTCTTTCCGGGCCTTGAATAGTGCTGCCAACAAAGAAGAACCGGTTAGAAGGGGACCCGAGACCGGAGCCCCGGGATCCAGCCTCCGACGGTCAAGTCAGAATAGTATAAGCATATAGTAAAGATGTGGTAGAGAATAACCTGTGTAGGTATCTGTAGGTAGGATGATCCTACCCTTGTATATATAGTGTATGGATTAGGGTCACGTAGGATGTGGGTCACCTTTTTATCGGGTTCGGCCCATTGGGTCCGGCCCATTCCGGACTATACGCCAACAGAAATTGTGCTTGTTTATATATTGTTCTATGCAAAGTAACCTATTAGTATTATTTACTGACAACTCGTAACTCATACAAGTTCTCAACACCTTTTGTGGTTTGATTTTTCATTTAACATGACAAATATTAGTGTCACTTTAGTACTGGGGTAGTTAAATTTACCACCCCGGCCCGTAATATTGGGTGTTTGAAAGTCATACATGTTCTCAACTTTTTGCGACTATGATATGTAATTAGTACTCTTTTTTGTCTTTGGATGTAATGGCAACATGAGTAGATGGTTCTCATGAGTTGTGTAGTCATGGTTGTGTTTTTTGGATGGTTAAACTTAACCATTTAACAATCTTACATTATATGAGTAATATGCAAGTAATTGATATAACAAGTTCTTAATTCTTGGGATGGTTAAATTTAATCATTCAACCACCCCAAAAATATGAGAGACTACTATTTGATACAAGTTATATGTAATCAGTACTTAACTTTTTGTGTCTTACATGTTTTGCCATGTAATTTACGTTATTTTATATTATACTAGCAAGATACCCGCGCAATGCGGCGGCGGGTACTCGGTGACTGATTTTGTGATGAACAAATGTTTTTCATCTATACGTTTTTTCTAATAGTAACTTTATGAATGAATGTTTAATTAAAATAACTATAAGCAATAGTAAGGTCTTTCGGAAGGATTGCTTTTGTAGTAGGGAAAGAAAAATGTTCAACGGAGGTTATTGTTGATACAAAAGTTAGGTCGGGTCTTACTTGGTTTGAATAGTCAGCTATTCGGGTATATAGAGCCTTATTCTTGAATCAAGTGTACTTGTTTAGAGAACCATACACAAGGAAACAAACACCGTTAACCTTATCGTGTGAGTGGATCCCACGATTAGACTCCGGCGTGAGAGTAAGTATAGGATTCTGAGAGAATAATCGAATGTGTTTAGGGTTTGTAAGATACATGTATCGATGATAATTGTGTTCCTTTTATAGGCTGACTAACCCTTAGGGTTTCCTTGACTTTTGGCCCAAGATACGGCCGATATTATCGGGATTCGAAATCATCATAACTGATTCAAATATGTCAAGCCTATCTCTTATTTAATTAGGTTATCCTTAAAGATAACTTGTGAAGATACCGCGGCCGTAGACAGTGTGTCCGTATCCACGACCCGTAGGTCCATAAGGCCGCAACCGCGATTCATGGGTCGGAGGCCCATGAGCAGCTACCAAGCCCATAATAGTTTACGTGGGCCGAGCCAGTCCATACTATACGTCATCATGTCCCCCCAGTCTAGGAAGTGTTGCCGTAGCCGGGGTCGCGGTCACGGTTCCTAGACTATAAATTCCGTGAACTTTCCTTGAAGTGCGTAGCCTCTGAAACTGTAAGCCTAGCCTATAGCCGAATAGTAGGGCCCGTATAACAAAAAACTTCAAAAATGGCCAAGTGATGGGACATGTGGACCCATAAGCGCTTCACCTGCCTCCCCATCTGAGCCATCCAAAACGTAAGTGGGGACACGTGTCAAGCATCCAACTGTGCACAACTGTCGAGGACAGGGTATAAATAGGATCGGCAATGACTGTTCATTTCTACAGAGTTTATAAATAAAAAACATCATATAACCACACACAGCCGCACACGTAACGTATACCCACAGATTTTCGCCACACCAGGTTAGTACATAGCGCCCCTTCGTTAAACTGATTAAAAATGGTTAGGGATATAATACAACTCGAGACCGCCGTGTCAACCATCTCCCAAGAGTATCTACTGGAGTTTACCTCCGAGTATGGCATAACAGAGGATTTGCATCCGGAATTGCCTGGCCCAAGAGACATGATAGTTGATTTTCTGAAGGGCAAAGTCGGCGTGTACACCAAGTTCATTGAGTTTGCCAACTTTCGCATCCCCATATCACAATTTCTTTTTGATATTCTTGGTCATTATCAAATACACTTGTCACAACTGTCCGTCATAGGCGCAACCAAAGTTAGTCATTTCGAAATCAACTGTCGCGTCCTAAACATAATTCCCGTTTTGAATTTGTTTTGTGTTTTTAACGTGCCTTCTTATAACTCGGGGTGGATGTCATTTAGCAAACGTCCAGGAAAAAACACCACACAGTGTTATACCAAACCCTTGGATTCCCTAAAGAATTGGAACAACCGGTTTTTTTGGGTGGATGAGAGAGTATTTCCTACCGTCGTGGACTGGCGTATAAACGCTCCCAAGGATGAGATGTCAGTGGAGGGCTCGTACTTCATAGAGGACGTTGCAATATTGAACACACAACGTGCTCCCATCTAAAAATAACCAGAACCCCTGTTGTGTTTAGTAGGATTGAGCCGGAGATACTTCTTGGGGGATGATGTGTATCCCACATTCCTCGATGACGATAACCGGGGTGGGTATTATTAAACTTCTTTTTTGTTTTTGTATATGCATGAAAACATACTAACTATTCCGTTTGAACGCAGATATGGATTTGTTCAAATTGATCCGTGCTCCGAACCCCACCAAGGTAAAGATTGGTACTCGTCCCCGTGCTGCTCACGAGGTGCCACTCTTAACTGTCAATGCGATCCGTGTAATAGAAATGGAGGAACTGGCCGCGGCAACAAAGTCTTCCAGGACACCATTTACCATAGAGATATCACCGCTGGACTTTGCCAATGAGAACCCCTCTCAACAAATTAGTGGGGATGACGGAACGGAAGACCAAGTCAAGGGGATAGTGGCCTCTGAAGTTCCTCCACCAGAGAGTATGACGACTACGAGGGTCGCCCCAAAGACAGACCTAGGGGAGGAGGTTGCCGACATGGGTCCCCACGTGAGCAAAAATGCCGCAAAAGGGGGAATGATGGGGCAGACGCGAATGCACCACCAAAGGTGCTAAGGAAAGATCATGCTGCCTCCCGTCCAACACAGAGTACCGCTGGAGGAAAATCCCTTGCTTCAGTGGGATTAGAGACGGGATCCACTTTTCCCGTACCTGCTTCGCAGGAGATTCCTGCCGATGCTAGTGATCCGGACCTGCTATCATATGCGAACCCGCAGTCAATCCCTAAGCGAGATGTTGCCCAGTAAGTTATCCGTTCCTTGATTTCTTCTGTTTGTGCTTCTTTATATCTGTTTTAGGTATGCTAACAGATCATATTTTCCTTTAACACATATCTTCCAAGGGAGCTGCCGTTGCGGGAGATCCAGAGTCAGAGAATACCTCCTTCACTTCCATGGCCGGGTCACTAGGAAACATATACCAACCAGGGTGGGGCGTGACCAACGGCTGTCGCCTGGATACCCCAGAAGCATGCCAGGACCTGGTGGACCACCTAGCACCGCCAGGGTACTTTTCAGAGCTGCGCCACTTGCCTAATGATGACTTCCTAGGCCAATACAACATGAATTTGGCACGGCAAGTGGCAATAGGCTCGCAGCTACGGTTGAGGTTTGAACAGGAGGCCAAATTGTTAAAGAAATCTGTAGCTCAAGTAGCCCGACGGGATCAGAGGATTCAGGCTAGGGAAAACTAGATAAAGAACCTAGAGGCGTTGCTGGACGCCGAGGCCGATATGAAAAAATCCGCGAAGGCCAAGAATGCAGAACTTGTTAAGGAATTGGAAAGCCTTCGTGCTCAGTTCACAGACCTCTAAGTTAGCAATGATCGGCTGTCTCAACAAGTGTCCACCCTTCAGGCTCAAGTCACAAGAGAAGAAAAGTTAAAAGTCGTATTTAAAGAATTCAAAAAATATGAAGATGACAGGGTGGAGAAGCGTTGTGCGGAAATGGATGGGCGTCTGGATGCGCTGAGCATAGACTTTGATGAGGAGCTATACCCTCATATGTTAACAGAGATCGCGGGTCACCGATGGGTGATAGGGCATGGTTTGCGCTTAGCGGTTATAAAGTGTGCTGAATCTGCAAAACTGAGGCAAGCGTTCCCTGATGTGGTATTTGCGGGGATCGCTAAGGGTATGAGCGAGGGGCTTAAGTATGGGGTAGAGCATGGGAAGGCTAGTTTGGATTTAGAGGTCATTAAGGCATACGACCCAGAGGCCGATACTAAATATGTTACGGCCCTTCATGCTCTGAGGGATTTAAAGTACCCTATGGTTAATGGGCTGGAGAGTTTGAAAGATGCTCTGATAGATGTGATCATGGAATCTTTTCATCTGGAGAGTGACTCTGGGGAAGACGCTCCACAGTGGATCCGTGAACTACGCCCCAGCTCCTCCCAACTGAAGATCCCTGTGTACCCGGAGGTGCGCGACCCTAAAAACCCCTGGTCCTTTAAGGAAGAGATACTGTTGGAGGATGCCATCGCGGCCAACGTAAGCCATGCCAAAAAGAAAAAAAGTGTCGGGTGGTGTGCCGTACCCACGGGGTCGGCTCCGCCCACCAAGTCAGGTCTAACGACGTTCCAGTATTAGTGCCTACTGCTCCTTAAGGCCTTTCCATCCTGCTGGCGGACGCTGCTACACAGACGGAGACTTCTGAGGATGAGGCCTCTCCAAGGTTGTTTAGGTCTAAGTCTTTACCACCCATGTATAACTTAGATTGGCCATAGTACCGCTTGTGGTACTTAGGCAATATTTTTGTTTGTAACATGTCCACGGATGTCCATGATAAACAATCTGCTAGTAAAATATGCATTTGTAGTGTCTTATATGCTCCGTGGGAGTCTTTTCTTATGCACCTAACGTCTTAGGTACACGCTAATTTAGGACACATGGTTCGTGGCCGCTGGGGTTGCAACCCTCTTACGCGGCAGGCCCATTATGAGGATATTTGGCCTATACCTATTCGGAAACGGTCATGAATGATAAATAACATGAAGTAAAAAAAAAGAGAAGCGCAAGTTAAAAAAAATAAATAAATGACAAGTTTTATGTTATATAAAAAAGTCGTTGGGTTAGCTAGACCCAGCGGAGTTTTATTCATGCCCTAAGAACAAAAGGGAATAAATACATGGATTACTTTATTACGCAACCTAATTGTAGTTCGAATCCATGCATGAGCCGTGGCTCAGAGGTAACACTTTTTTAGATTGACGATGTTCCACGTCCTTGGGAGGACCGTTCCGCCCGTAGATCTTAGTTTGTATGCTCCATCTCCTAGCGATTCTATTACCTCGTAAGGTCCTTCCCACTTTGGACCGAGTTTCCATCCATCTACAGCATGACTGGCATCGTTATTACGGTAGACAAAATCTCCTGGCCTGAAGGTGACACCACGGACCCTGGCATTATAATGCTTTGTCATTTTTGATTTGGCCTTAGCTTCACGGATTACTGCACGTTCACACCGTTCTTCTAGTAAATCCAAATTTAGCCGTAGCTCTTCATCGTTATGTCCGGCGTCCACTACCGCGGTGTGGTACGTTGGCATTCCGATCTCCGTGGGTATGACAGCTTCGGTTCCGTAGGTCAAGAAGAAAGGAGTGTCATCGTGGCTTGACTTAATCATTGTACGATGGGCCCAAAGGACATGGGGGAGTTTTCTATCTAATTCATGTTTCCTTCGCCCAAGCAGGCCTTGATTCCTTCACCCAAGCTCCGGTTTGCTCTTTCTACGAGTCCATTGGTCTGCGGATGTTTCACTGAAGCAAATCGTTGCATGATGTTTAACTTTTTACACCAATCTTTGAATAGATTGTCACTGAATTGTTTACCGTTTTCCGAGACTATTTCTCCTGGGAGGCCGAAGCGGTATACGATGTTGTCCCACACGAATTTTTTCACCTAATTGCTGGTGATAGTGGCCACGGTTTTTGTTTCTATCCACTTCGTGAAATAATCCATAGCAACTATCAAGAATTTGATCTTTCCTGGACCCTCCAGGAAAGGACCAGCTATGTCAATTCCCTACTTGTAGAATGGCCACAGAGCCGTGATTGGGGTTAACGGCTGCTGGGGGTTTCTTGGCACGGGACGATGTATTTGGTAATCGTTACATGTGCGTATCGTATCCCGTGTGTCCCGATGCATGGTTGGCCAATAGTATCCTAACCGCATGGCCTTTGCCACAACGGACCGTGGTCCTGCATGCATGTTGCAGGATCCCTCGTGTATCTCCCAAATCACATAATCTGCTTGGAGTGGTCCAACATATCTTAGCCACGGCTTTAGGAACGACCGCTTGTAGAGGATTCCATCTACTAATTTGTATTGTCTGGCTTTGATACGGAGTTTACTTGCCTCATTTCAATCACCAGGAAGGGTCCTATCTTTCAGGTACTCCATTATTAGGGTCATCCATGTTGGTCCCTCTTCTTCCACCACGGTCGCCACTTCCCCCTCTTGTATGGATTTTTCTTTAAGTATTTCAACCAAGACCTGTCTTGATAGGTGTGCAAAACTAGTTGATGCGATTTTGCTCAGGGCGTCCGCTTTCTTGTTTTTGCTTCTTGGAACTTGACTTATGGAAAAGTTACCGAAACCGCTGATTAGTCTTTTGGCTTTCTTAAGGTACTTGACCATATTTTCTTCCTTGACGACGTATGTACCTAGGACTTGGTTTGCTACCAGTTTAGAGTCTACGCTTATGTGCACATTGCGCACACCCATCTGTGCTGCTATCCGAAGGCCAGCTATCAGTGCCTCATACTCTGCCTCGTTGTTGGAGGCGGTGAACTGAAATCTTGGCGCATAGGTGAACTCCATTCCCTCCGGGCTTGTCAGTATTAAACCAGCGCCGGATCCATCTATACATGATGACCCGTCCGTAAATAGTGTCCATGGCTCTTACGGGACTTCAACCATCAGTGTGTTTTTTTCTACGAGGAAATCCGCTAGGATTTGTCCTTTCACTGACGTCCGCGGGCGGTACGTGATATTGTGTTCTCCCAGCATGACGCTCCATTTTTGTAATCGTCCTGCCACGTCAGGACGCGACATTATTTGTTTGATGGGTTGGTCGGTGATGACCGCAATAGGATGCGCTTGGAAATACCTCCGCAACCTCTTAGCAGCAAAAACCAGTGATAGAACAAGCTTCTCCATTGGGGTGTAGTTTAGTTTGGGACCCTGTAATGCGCGGCTTACGAAGTAGACTGGCGTCTGAACCGCGCCTCTTTCGGTCATCAACACCGCACTAATAGCTCCGGGGGAGGCGGACAGGTACACAATCAGTTCTTCCTTTGGTTTGGGTGCTACTAACAGGGGTAGCTCCGACAAATGTTGCTTTAATTGCTTGAAGGCCTGTTCCGCTTCTGGTGTCCAATGGAAGTCACTCTTTTTAATGCACTTCTTCAAGGTTTTAAATAGCGGCAAAGACTTTTCTGCTGATTTGGAGAGGAACCTATTCAGACTAGCCAACTTCCCGTTGAGGCTCTGGACCTCTTTGATTGTCCGTGGGGACGGGAGTTGTAGCACTGCTTCTGTCTTGCTAGGGCACGGTTTTATCCCTTCTGGGGTAATCATGTACCCCAAGAACATTCCTTCCACTGCCCCAAACGTACATTTTTTGGGGTTGAGCTTCATGTTGATTTTTCGTAACGTACGGAACGTTTCGTCGATGTCTCTTAGCATTTCTGCCTCGGTGTGACTCTTAATAACCAAGTCATCAACGTACACTTCTATGTTCCGACCAACTTGGCTGTCAAAAGCTTTGTCTACCAGCCTCTGGTACGTGGCGCCAGCATTCTTGAGGCCAAAAGGCATTTTTGTATAACAATATACCCCTTGGCTGGTGTGGAAAGCTGTTTTCTCCTCATCTGACTCTGCCATCTGTATCTGGTGATAGCCTTTGTACGCGTCCAAGAAACACTTAAAGGGATAGCCGTAGAGAGACTCTACTTTCCAGTCGATTTCTGGAAGGGGGTAGCAATCCTGCGGACAGGCCTTATTTAAGTCCGTGAAATCCACGCACATCCGCCAGCTACCGTCGTGTTTTTTCACCATGACTGGATTGGACAGCCAGTCGTGGTAATAGACTTCTCGCATAATTCCCGCCTCTACTAGTTTCTGTACCTCCGCTTGGATAGCTTTCGCACGTTCCGGGGCCTGGCCCCTTTTTTCTGTCGAACAGGCGAATATCCTTCCCGGATATTGAGCCGATGTTCGGCTACTGATCGCGGTACTCCTGTCATATCTGACGGCTGCCATGCGAATATATCCAAGTTTTCCTTTAGGAGTGAGCACAATTCCGTGCGTCCTTTTGCGGATAGGGTCCCTCCGATTGCCACTTCTTGATCAGGGAAATTCGGATGTGGAGCTACTTTAAAATTTTCATGATGGACTCCGGCCTCTTTTGGTATCTCCTTGGACGACGTGGTCACTGTGGCACACTCAGCGGGTATCAAGATAGTGCTACGGATAGTCACTATTCCTCCATCGGCTGGGAATTTAAGCATTCCGTGGGCGGTGGATGGTACCGCTTGGATTTCTCTTATTCCAGGTCTTCCAATGATACCATTGTACGGTGATAATGACCTCACGATCATGAAAATAATTCGCATCTCCTATCGTTACTAAGAGCCTAAGTTGTCCCAACGGCCATATAGTTTCGCCACTGAAACCGGTTAACGATGTCGTTGCTAGGACCATTTGGCTCTTGATTTCCGGTCGGAGCCGATTGAAGCAGTGCTTGTAGAGTACTTCCGTTGAGGAACCCCCGTCCACATACATGCGGTGAATCATGTACCCGCCAATTTCTGCTTCTATAACGAACGGTCCTGCTGTCCCACTACTAGTTGTTAGTGAAGGGAACGTAATTTCGCTGACACGTTCAAAGCTTTGAGTTACCTTCTGCCTTGTCACTTTATGTCATGGTTGTATCATGTAGATTGCCATGGACTTATCCTTGGTCGGTACTTCCTTCTTCCCCGCCTTTGGTTGATCTCTTCCCTGCTTAATTTCTTTGATCAAGTGCGAGAGCTTGCCTGCTCGCACCAATTCTTCGATCTGCTTTTTTAGCTGCATACACTCGTCTGTAATGTGTCCTTTATCATTGTGGAAGTCGCAAAACTTGTTGCTGCTTCTCTTCTCCACCGGGGTTACCATGGGTAATGGTGGTTTGAACTTTCCTGCTTCGGTCGCGAGGATTTCTTTGGGTGTTCTTGTAAGGGGGGTAAACCTGCTAGACCCCCGTCCTTCCTTTGGCTGACTTCGGAAGTCAGACCTCTGCTCTGAAGCGTGCCGCTTTGACTGCTCATGTGTTCTCCATGACGTTTGACCTTTCTTTTTGCCAGCGGCAGCGGCTTCTCTACATATAAAGGCAGTAGTGGCAATCATCATTTCTTCCATGGTCTTTGGAACATGTTCGTTAAGGCGCTTTGTCAATTCAGGGTTGTTAACCCCATGCATGAATCCAGAGATCCGCATGCACTCAGGAGCTCCCTTCATGCGTCTTGTTTCCACCTTGAACCGTTCCATGAATTCCTCGATGGTATCTCCGTCCCTTTGCTTAATATTGTGTATTTCAACGGGGTCTTTGACGTACTTCTTTTGTTGCATGAAGTACGCTAAGAAGGCTTCTTTGAGATCCTTGCACCCATCTATGCTCTCCGGAGGGAGTTCGTCGAACCATACCCTTGCGGCACATATTAGGGTAGAATTGAACATGTGACACCATGTAGGCATTGCCCAACGTTCTACCTGTGCTGCTGCCTGGAAATTTTTTACGTGATCCTCTGGATCCCCTGTTCCGTCATATGTCTTCACGTTGTTAGGCATTCGTGTTTTTTGTGAACTTTTGAAATTGCGGATTCGGGGTGTGAACGGATCTACCTCTTCATATATCCAAGGTACCGCCAAGTCACCTTCATCCGTAGATCTGTGCCTTTTTGACTAGGACTTCTAGTGTCCTCCATCGCTAGTGTTGCTCTCCGATACGCGGGATAACGAAGATTCGCTTTTTCTTCCCCTTTTCACATAACGGGAGCGGTTTTTGTCGCGGGAGTAGTATCCATGTTCGGTTCCCGTCCCGTAGGAGGAGCGGGTAAGATCGTATGATTCTTCGACGCCGCGAGAACAGTTCCTGCTCCGAGGAAGATCTCTGCTAGGAGAGCCCGGCCCGTGAGGGCAGCTTTTACCGCGAGAATGATCTCTGGAATTTGCTCTGTCCGGTCCGGATTTAGTTGTGCTTAGCGAATAAGTATCACTGAGTTGGTCGAACGCGCTCTGCCTTCGATGACCTAGTCGGTCAAGCACATGTCGCTCATTATATCTTAAGCGGTCCCGCACTTTCAGTCTCTCTGATGGATTATGGTACCTTGCGGACAAGGTCCTGGCACTGGAGTTTTGAGAGCCTTCTCTTATTCTTCTTTTCTTGGGACTTTCTTCGAAGTCCAGCCTAGCATGGACTTCTTTTCTCTTGTCACGGCGAATCTTGTCCATAATGACCGGCAAGATATCCTCGTAATGTTCTTCACAGAAGTCCTGGATATTCACCCTGGGTGTGGCATCCGCCTCTCTCGACATCTTTTCTTTGGTTGTCGGTTTCGTGACAGTAGTCACAATGGGAGTTGTATTAGCCATTGCGCTCATTTTCTTGAGAGTGATTCCTAGTGTTGGGTCCCACGGATGGCGTCAACTTGTTGATACAAAATTTAGGTCGGGTCTTACATGGTTTGAATAGGCAGCTATTCGGGTATATAGAGCCTTATTCTTGTATCAAGTGAACTTGTTTAGAGAACCTTGCACAAGGAAACAAACACCGTTAACCTTATCGTGGGAGCGGATCCCACGATTAGAATCCGGCATGAGAGTAAGTATAGGATTCTGAGAGAATAATCGAGTGTGTTTAGGGTTTGTAAGATACCTGTATCGATGATAATTGTGTTCCTTTTATAGGCTGACTAACCCTTAGGGTTTCCGTGACTTTCGGCCCAAGATACAGCCGATATTATCAGGATTCGAAATCATCCTAACTGATTCAAATATGTCAAGTATATCTCTTATTTAATTAGGTTATCCTTAAAGATAACTTGTGAAGATACCACGTCCGTGGACAATGTGTCCGTATCCGCGACCCGTAGGTCCATGAGGCAGCAACCGCGATTCATCGGCCGGAGGCCCATGAGCAGCTACCAAGCCCATAATAGTATACGTGGGCCGGGCCGGTTCATACTATACGTCATCAGTTATTAACTAGAAATTAGCTTGTTTTCGTGCTTATGCATATAGTAACATTATAAAAAGCTTATACATATTCATTTTATTGACTTATGGTTTTACTAATTAGACATTTTTTTTTGTTATCAATACCCAAACCCACATCCAAACTCGACAACCGGACCCCGAACCCGACCCATATGGTTCGGGTTTTGGTTTTTCTCGTCGGTTTCAAGTGCTTTTGCCATCCCAGCTTCTGAAATCATTATTTGGAAAATATATCTGAAACTTTTTTAATTTAAGTTTCAGACGGTAGCTTATTATTTAGACATGTATTACCACATCTAGTGTGCTTGATACCATTGTGAGAAAATGTAAAAAAAAAAAATTGTTCAACCATTATTAAATAGCATAAAATTCTTACCTCCATTCTCTAGGTAAAAAAAATTAAAAATTTGTTCAACCATTATTAAATACCATAAAATTCTAACCTCCATTCTCGAGTTCTTTTATAAAAGAAAATAAAAATTTATTGAAGGAAAAAAAATGAAGGGACTAAGAGAAAAATTCATTAATCTTTTTTTTTTCAAAAATATCCCGCTCAATAATGAGCCGATATACACAGAAACAAATTTACACCAAACGATTGCGTATATAATGATCAATATAACCCTCAATATTTATATTTGACGCTTATCATACAACAAGTTTGTTTGCCCGCGCTCCGCTGCGAGATGTTGGGCGGGCGGCGGTGTTAAAACATTAGCGAGCGTCGTTTTGGGTTGGCTGAAGTGGATCCGGTGCTCTTCACTCCCAACGAAATGTAGCAGCATAAGCCTCCCCAACAAACCTATAATAAAGAGAAGTTAAAAAAAAGATACGCACAAAACAACTTTCAAATAACCAGTACTGAATCACACAAAAATGAATCAAACGGAAATTGATGGGAAACACAGAATCACACATAAATGAATATGATGTAAATCTTCGCTCTCGTAACCAACTTTCAAATAATCAGTACGCACAAAACATAGATTATAAATGATGCAGGAGGAAAAGAATTATTTTAGTGACGTAGTAAGTACCTCCAGTTTATCTTCCTTGGATCGTTGCGCTTTGAGAAGTAAGCAGAACTCATTAACTCATCCGGATGCACTCTTCAACATTATCTGGTGACACAAAGCCAAGATTCACTTTGATGCATGAATGCACAACATAATTCAACAATATATTACTGTGATGCATCTTCAACTCTTCAACCAATTAAATGGTTGCTAAAAAAGGATTGCTTTTATAATTGGCAATACGAACAACTTCCACACAACGCATAAGTAATCTTATATATCAAGTCAATAAAAGGACATAGTTAATAAACTTACGAACACTAACTGTGCAATCATCTATCTTACTGATTACTGATCTACACAAAACTCCAACTTCTGTTAGCACATATGTTTTTAAGATGTCTGATTATTTTATCATCTTTCTATGCACGCTCCAGACTCCTTTGACATGGTGACTCATATGGTTCTTAATATCTGTAATTTTGATGCAAACTTGTTTACATATTTGTTTTAGTCGGTTAAAAACAAAGTAGTTCTCTAGAATAGGCTTCGTTAAGGTCTTTCTTCACCTTCAACTTGTACATGTCAAAAGCACAAGTGTTGGTAGAACTCTCTTGAATTAATCCCTCCTTCCTTATTGAAGTTTCAGAGAAAGCTATTTTAGTTGCACACTAAAGCGAGTGTCTGAGTTTCTTATTGTTTTAATTGCTGTAGCAAATCCACTATTAGTACTGCCTTTTTACTTTGGGTCTTATTGTAACAGTTGTACTCTTAAACCCAAGAAAATGAGCCACAATATAGAATTTAAAAGTATGATGAAATCTGTCAACATGATGCTAAAAGTGAAACTTTGAATTCCTATTTTATACAATTAAACACCAATTATCATTAGCAAATAAAGACTTATCTGTTACTTTTAGGTTTAGTAGAAGCCATAGATTATGACCCGAATGATCAAAATTCCCTTGTAACACAACTCTACATACAAATAAAATTAAAGTAACATTTTGTACTAAGTTGAATGACAACTGGTGTATTAATAATGATTCAAAAAGATAAGATGTAGGTATTTTGACTTGTTAAAATTTATTACGGAAAATGTTGTGTTTCATGTGTGATGTGGGATATAGAGAAGCATTTTTAAATTTCAATCATACATGCCTTTATCAGGTATACAGTGGTAGCCAAATTAAACTCAACATCATAAATTCTGTGATTATTTACCTTTTGCTTTTCATTTGTGTCGATGTGTTCGTACTTAGGGTCGTTAGACGCTGCAGGCCGTTTGTAGCAAGTAATATAATTGATTAGTTGATCAACAACGGAATCTCGTTCTGCATGCTCCTTGTAACGTTGTTCAATTGGGTCACCATGCTGCAATTGTTTTGCCAAGTGTCAGTTTGGCATATTATACATGCAAAAAAGTATACTAAGAAGTATGAAAAACATACCTTTTTGAGCGCCTCCGGTTTGGCGATGTATACACCTTTTTCAAACTCTTTTTTAAGTATGTGTATAATTCAAACTCTTTTTCCACTGCCTTTTGCACATCCGCATGAAGCAGTGCCCCATAAACCAACTCTGCAACAGGTACATTGGGTTTTTTGACTTTCTTCTTTTTAGCTTCCACCTACACAACAAATATTATTTATTGTATTACCGCCAGAATTGAACTCTGAATATTCATGAAAAAGTAATCTACTTGAGTATGGCGTCAAATGCAGTATAATCATACCCAATAATTACCTTTTAGCTTGAACTGGCCAACATTCATACCCAGAATCGACGGGCCTTATTACCCTTTCTGGTGTATCGAAAGTGTCCGATGGCAGTAGTATATGATGATGCCTTCTGAATTAGACAAAAAGCTAAAACTATGCATCTTATTAGTAAATCCTAAATGGCCTTATTTAAGCGTAGCTGAACTTTAAAAATCAAGTGTGAAATTGAATAATTTAAGGGCATTTTAATAACTGTCGACCTTTCCTACTTATACACTCTCTTGGGATTCTAAATTTGATAAGACAAAATAAATAAAAGAATGAGACATAAGGACTAAATCTAGCAAATCAGAATTTTACAAGTTAGTGGAGAATTATGAAGATTTGATCAAAGTCTACAAGATTAAAATTAGGAAAGTATTTAATTAGTTTAAATAGTTTCCTTATCATATTAGGAAAGTATTTAATTAGTTTAAATAGTTTCCTTATCATATTAGGAAAGTATTTAATTAGTTTAAATAGTTTCTTTATCATATTAATTTACTTCCTTTGTAAGTCATGATCTCTCCCTATATAAAGAGATCATAGACATAGGTTTTATAGATAGTAGAGTCGACTGATGAGAGTCGAATAGTAAAAGTGTGTGTATGTACACCATAGTTAGATAGTTAGTTGGTGTAGCCCCAAGATTGTGTTTGGGGAAAGAGGAAACGTTTGAATGAAAAACCTTGTTCAATAACAATTGTCTTCATTATATTCCGCTGCATAATTGTTATCATTGTTATTGTTTATCCTAGATATTAGATCTAAACGATTTTCGTCCCATAAGCTTGATTGGGTGTATTTACAAAGTTGTGACTAAGATTCTTGCTAATAGATTGGTCTCGGTTATCTCGGACCTTGTATCCGAGACTCAATCTGCTTTCGTTGCTGGGAGACAAATTTTAGACGGCCCTTTTATTCTTGACGAGGTTTTACATTGGTGCAAACGGAAGAAGAATCAAGCAATGTTTTTCAAAGTTGATTTCGCTAAGGCTTATGATTCAGTCCGTTGGGATTACTTACTTGATGTTCTGGAGGCTTTCGGATTCGGTCATAATTGGTGTAAATGGATTAAGGGTACGCTTTATTCCGCTAGAGCGTCGGTTTTAATTAACGGGAGTCCCTCTAAAGAATTTTCTTGTCATCGCGGGCTTAAACAAGGAGATCCTCTTGCTCCTTATCTATTTATCCTTATCATGGAGTCTTTACATATCTCTTTTTCCAAGGCTGTTGACGTAGGGCTTTTTAAAGGAATTCTATTGCCGGGATCTATCTCCGTTTCTCACCTTTTTTATGCAGATGATGCTATGTTTCTAGGCGAATGGTCCGACAGTAACCTCAAAGGTATTTTGAATATTTTGAAGAGTTTTTTCCTTGCATCGGGGCTTCAAATAAATGTTTCTAAAAGTCAGCTTTTGGGAGTGGGTGTTTCTCGTTCCGAGGTCGATCAGGCGGCTTCTTCTATTGGCTGCTCCGTAATGAATAACCAGTTCCGTTATTTAGGCGTAATGGTTGGTCAGTGTCCTTCTCGGCTCAATGCTTGGGACGATATTATTTTTAAACTTAGAGCTCGTCTCTCTAAGTGGAAAGTAAAAACTCTTTCGATAGGTGGGCGTTTAACACTCCTTAAATCTATTCTTGGTTCATCCCCGATATACAACTTGTCGATCTTTAAGGTCCCTCGTGGTATTTTGAAGAATATGGAGTCTATTCGATGTCGGTTCTTCAATGGAACGGATCAAGGGGAAAAGAAGATTACTTGGGTCGCTTGGGATAAAGCTCTAGCATCCAAGCTTCACGGCGGTCTAGGGGTCTCAAGTTATTTTGCTCTTAACCGTGCTCTTCTTCTTAAATGGGTTTGGCGGTTCTTATCTCAAGATGGATCTCTTTGGTGCCGCATTATTCGTTCTTTATATGGTTCCTCAATCAGTTCTCATTCGTTGAATCTTTCTTCCAACTGGAGCTCCATTATGCGGGAAGTTCAGAGTCTTAAAACAAAGGGTTTCGATTTCTTGTCTCATTGTAAAAAAAGAGTCGGGAATGGTATTAATTCTCTATTCTGGTTTGATTGCTGGATAGGAGACGCGCCTTTGCATTCTATATTTCCTCGTCTCTTTGCTTTGGAGCTTGACAAGAATATAACGGTTGCGGCTAAATTGAATTCTGAGGTGGACAGTTCCTTTCGTAGGAGCGCTCGAGGAGGCATTGAAACATATCAATTACAGGGGTTGATTTCTTTACTTGGTTCGGTTTCCTTATCGAATTCTTGTGACAGATGGTTTTGTGACTTGTCCGGCGACGGTGTATTCCGAGTTAAGGAGGTTCGGAAGTTTATCGATGACTTATTTCTTCCCTCCATCTCAGTTCCTACCAGATGGTCGAGCTTTATCCCCATCAAGGTGAATGTTTTCGTGTGGCGAGCTCGTCTTGACTGTTTACCGACTAGAGTTAATTTGGTTCGTAGAGGCGTTCATGTCGAGTCCTCCATTTGTCCGATCTGTTTTTCTTGCGAGGAAGATGTGCACCACACCCTCTTTTGCTGTGATCTTGCTAGGCTCATTCTTCGTCGTATATGTAGGTGGTGGGATTTGGATATTCAAGACTGGTCTTCGTTTCAGGAGTGGCTTTCCTGGTTCCAATCGATTCGTTTGCCGGTCATGGTTAAGTCTTTATTGGAGGGGGTCTTTGCTGTAGCTTGGTGGTCTATTTGGAGATTTCGGAATCGTACCATTTTCGAGGAAAATTCTCCCAAACGCTCGGTTGTTTTTGATGATATTGTTCTTTGTTCTTTCAATTGGTGTAATAGTCGATGTCGTAGGAGGTTTTTTTGGGTAGATTGGCTTCAAAACCCTCATTTAATTTCTTTGTAATTTTCTAGCATCTTGCTAATTTAATAAAATTTTGCCGTTCAAAAAAAAAATTAAAGTGTGTTTTCAGATCGTTGTCGCAACTCCCAAATATCTACTATTATACGCCAACACCTCCTCTATATGAGTGATTCTAGAATATTACACATAATTTTTTTTCTATATACGGAGTTTTAAATTTATAAGCGACCATACAACATTTCTGCAATATTCAATACATCAATTTACATTAAGTTAAAAAATTAAGTTATTCATGCCATTTGCCGATAAATAACAATACGAGAAGATATCATTTAAGTACTAATTTTTTTGCATATCAAGGTATGATCATAGCCATTATTTTTTTTATCAAATAACAAATTTACTTTCATCTATCTCTTTAAAAAAAAATATCTATTAAACCGTTAATCATTAAACAAAAAAAGTCATACCACAACGACATGATTTTAATTATCTTTCCATAAGCGGGCTCTGATATATTTTAGACAAAAAAAATTATAAATAAACTGCTCTAATATATTCCCTTCGTCCTAAAATTATTGTCCACTGACAAAAAACACAAAGTTTAAGAAGAGTGCATTTATTACTGCTTTCTCTTTCTTAATTTTTAGTAGAATGACAGTTTTACCCTTAGATAATTAATTAAAGTATTCTTTAAAGTTTGTAATAATAATTTCACACAAAGGTAATATAGTAAACTTGACCAAACTTTTCTATATATTTTTAGTAGTAGACAATTAAATTGGGACATCCCAAAAAGAAAACATGAACTATTAATTTGGGATGATGGGAGTATTAGTTAAATTACAATATGTGATAGTGATTGGGAAAACCATGAATGTGTATTTTTTAGTGGCAAAAGCAGGGAAACTTTTTGCTCACGCAAGTAATCGGTCAAGGCGGGATTAATCGGATTGGAAATTCCGGCAAGTTTTGGGTATATCCGGCAAGTTTTGTGTATTTCTAGCGAGTTTTAGGTATTTCCGAAAAGATGTTTTTAAAGAAATAAATTGAAATATATATAAACATCTACTATAAGTGAAATCAGTTTACATTGAGTTTTGTGTATTTCCGGTAAGATTTACAAGTTTATGGCAAGTTTAACCACCATTGATCGTCGTTGACCACAATTGACCGATTAGTTCGACCGATTTACACAAATCGAAAAGATCAGTGACCCCGTAGCGCTTTAGCGGCGATTAATCGGCTTTATAAGCCTTTTTTTGCAACACTAATTTAATTATTAATTAATCTTCTCTTTTTATACCATAAAAATGAGTGACTAATATTAATATGCATGACTCATCAATGATGGTCAAACTTAACAAATATTAGGACATGTTTGGTATGAGGTTATAGAATTGCTTTGGACTTGATGTGACACTAATTAATTGTTTTGTTTGAGTTTTGGTAGTATAAAACAGTAAAAGGGCCCGTTTGGTTCAAGGATTCTTCAGGTTTTTTAAGAAATTGGAATTAGATTCAAATTCCAAATCGTGTTTGGTTGAAATACAGATGAAATTGGAAGTGATGGAATCTTAAACATTCTTTATACTAAGGAATTAAACATTCCATCACTTTGCATAAGGAATGTTTAATTAATTCTTAGTATAAGAAAATTTTAATTTAACAATTTTTTAAAACTTTTATAACGTAAAGTTTTTTTTTGAAAAGCAAATCTTTTAAAAAACGTAAATTTTACTTGGTAAATTTATAAAAATAAAAAAATTAAAAGAAATTTTTTATAAAAAGTAAAAAAAAATTTAAAAAGTAAATTTTTTTAAAAAAATAATTTTTTTTATAAAAGGTAATTTTTTTTAAAAAGTTAATTTTTTAAAATAAAATTTTTTTAAAAAAGTATGTTAAAAAAAGTATATTTTAACTTGGTAAATTTAATACTTATAAAGGAAAAAAAATTAATTTTAAAAAAAAACTTTTTAAAATAACATAAGGGCCGCGTTAGTAACGCCGCAAACGGCGTTTGCCGCGTTTACTAACACCGCTAGGCGGCGTTCCTCAACGGCGTTGGTCCGGGCGTTCCACAACGCGCGTTAGGGTTGATTTAAAAAAAAAAAAAATCATTTACGCCCCCTAACCGCTATATACTATTTTAATTTTCCCCTTATTTTTAAAAAGTTACCAAACCACCGCCCTAACGGCTATTTTTATAAAAAAAAAATTACTAAAACAGGCCCCTACACGGCTATATTTTTAAAAAAAATAAATTTAATTTTATATTTTTAATTTTCATTTTACCCCCCTCACACAACTCATTATAAATACTTCAATAACCTTTATATTATTTTCTCACAAAAAAAAACATACATTTATAACAAAAACACAAACAAACACTTTCACAATTGGAAATCAAATCGAACCGTTTTTATATCGATGAGAAAACCGACGCATTCTATTTACAAAAAGCTGTCGAGTTTATCACGAATGGCCAATACAAACAAGAAGCTCAACCACGATTTGACCCTACACCGACTTCCGTGACACGTGAAGATCGAAAGACGTCTACGTGCGGATTATTTTGATGATCCATTGTAAGTAATCCGTTATAACTATTTTCGGAAGAGAATTTCGTAGGAGCCGTAAACTTTTCTGAAAATTGTCAATGGCATTTCAATTTATACGACGCGATCCTCTCCCACAACATTTTATTTTCTTCAAATCTCAACATGATTGTACGCGGTCGAATGAGTATTAAGTGCTCAATGAAGTGCACAGCTGCATAAAAAAATAACGCAAAATGCATCCCGGTAAGACACACTCCACGCGTTTGATGAATAATGTGCAAATGTATGAGCATAACTGCACGAGATGCTCTATTTTCTTTTAATAAATGTGCCATCATAGAATTGTAATATGCCGAAGTATTTAAGAAAGCCAACACTTGAAGACGTTGTAAAAATACAACACAAGCATAACAATGTTCAGTGGTTTTTCGGAATGCTTGGAATATTGATTGTAGACACATGGAATTAGGAAAAATGGTCCAGTTCATGGCAAGGTCAATACGGTAGGGGTGATAAAAAAATACCCTAGATAATGCTTGAGAAGCTGTAGCTTCGCAAGATCTGTGATTTGGCATGCGTTTTTATGGGATTGCGGGTGCGAATAACGTATATTAATGTTTTTAGATAAGTCTCCGTATTTTTTTCGCGAAGACCTATTTGATGACTTAGCCCCTGTGTTCGTATGTTGGTAAACGGAGTTCAGTATCGTAATGGAATGACTTGGCTGAGAATTTACCCGAGTGGGCAAGCTTTCGTCAAATCATTCACGTTGCAACAGATCCGAAGCATACGTACTTTTAAACAGCTCAAGAAAGTGCACAAAAAGATGTCGAAACGTGCTTTCGGATGTTCTCCCAGGACGTTGGGGACTTATTTAACAACTCACCGCCCGTGCATGACAAGTCAACACATACGTAGAAACATAGAATGCTGGTATCATTATGCATAACATGATTTTCGAAGATCCAAATATGTCGGTTGTGACTGGAAACATGTGTATTCTAATCCTGCAAAGGTCACTGCAAAAGAGTGTGGATCGATCGATGTCAAACCCAACGTCGTAAAAGCAAAGAATTAAGAGACAATGATACCATAATTGTCTCCAACAAAACCTTATAACCATTATTTGGAACGCGAAGTTGAAAGAAGAACGGAAGAAGATTAGTTTGACCGGGTGCGTTTTTTTTTTTTTTTTAATTTCGGTATTTTCTTTTTAATGTGTGTTTTTTTTAGTATGTAATGTGTATTTGAATTTATGAATGAAATGTTAGTTTGTTAAAAAGAATGAAATAATTGTTTAGGAGGGTTTATGAAAATAAAGAGGTGGAGTGTGTTATTTGGTGTTATGATTAGGAGGAGAGTGTTGTGTTGGTGTTATTCTGATGTGGCGCTGGACGTGGCAGCAAAAACTTGGTGTTGCCCAAGTTATGAATACTGGCTCTCTAAGAATAAAATTTAAAACAATTTTTTTAAATAATTAACGAAACACATGACATATTTTGAATTTTGTAGAACCAAAAAGATAGCTTGACAGGGAATTTCATTTCTTTCTTCTAACCAAACACATGAAGACTAAGACATAATTTTGGAATTTTTACATTTCAATTCCTAAAATTCCCACCTTGATAAATTTTCAATTCCTTACAAAACATTCTTCTACGAACCAAACGGGTCACCTTATCTATGGTTGAACAAAAGACATATTCACCTTATGTAATAGATGGCCTTCCTAACGATTGTTGTTGGTTTATTGTCTTTTACACCTTTATGCACCTCCTTGCCCATATATAATTACCGTCATTTTTTTTTCATAAATTCTAAAAAGCAATATATAATTATTTTATTTTATATATTTAATATATAAAATTATTTTCTCTCTTACATAAAATCTTAATCCATATTTAAATTCGAATCCAAATTCAAATCTTAAACCCATCTACAAACCAAATTGACCCTTAGTATCAGAGTAATCAAAGGGTTAATTTGGTCATTTGAGTTGTTTTTTTTTTTAAACCTCCGAATTCAAAGGAACTTACTTTTTAAACGACACACTTTTATTTTAAAAAAAAAGACTTCACCATAATTAGCATAATTCAATCCATTTTAACTTCATATGTCTTTGACATATTTTGTTTAATTTAATTCTCTTTAATTTAATCATCTTTTAAATGATAAACTTTAACATATTTTCTTGATTTTTTTTATATACATATTAAATAAGTTTTGATTTTCGAGTTTTTTTTAGATCTTCAACACTAATTTTGGTCATCATAAAAGCTGAATTACGGAAATTTAAAACATAAAGCTTATAGAATTTCGGCGCTTCTTTACTCAGATTTTGATATAGCTTGAAACCCAAATATATAGTAGGAGTGAAATATCGTATTTTTATTATAATGTGTTAGTCATATTTTTGTGCACATATAGTGTTTAATGAAATTTCTAGGTGAGATTTTTATCATAAAACTAAATATATAATAACTAACAACCGAATCAAACCAGTAAACCGAGTCGAACCGAACCGAATCGACCTTTATTCGGTTCGGTTTTCGGTTTTATATAATTATGGTTTTGCTCGGTTCGGTTCGGGTCAAAACCAAGAAAAATACACTAAACTATCTAAATCGGTTTCGCTAGGTTAACTTCGGCTCGGTTTCGGTTTTGCTAGGTTAACTTCGGTTCGGTTCTCGGTTCACGTTTTCTTCAAAATCGGTTTTCGATTCAAGTCAAGTTTGGTCGGTTCGGTTCAGGTTTGACCCGTTGCTCAACCCTTACGGTATACTTAAGTTAATCATTTTATTCATCTAGGTTTTGAATAGTGTTTTCATGTATACGTTCACCACTCAACTGTTGTACTTTTAACAGACAATTTTCACAACCAGTCGCACGATGCATCAAAAAATGGTCGCACAATTTTCACAATTGGTCGCACGATACACCAAAAAACCCTATATGTAGCCATTAACTTTTTATTCGAGATACATATAGCATACTTTTTAATATCTTTTTGGTATATCGTGTGATCAGTTCCCCGGTTATTATTTGATGAATCATCCACTTCCCCGGTTAAATTGAAGTGTATAAATTGAAAGGTAAATTGATCAAATAATACACACAACTCGCATGATACATAAAAAAATCACAGGACACGTAACAAAACAACTTCTAAATTCTAAAGTTTGCTACCTACATAAGGCTACCCGGAGTGTTGTATCATCTCACGAGTGAGTGACCCACTCACGGGCCAGTAGCCAAAACACCAAAAAAACTCACTCGTGAGTGAACCATAAAAATGCCTGCGAATGGTGAGCCACTCACCATTGGTGAGTGATAAATGTTTATTGTTTTTTATTTGGTTTGTGAGTGTGAGGTATTTAGTGAGATATATTTTGTATAAAGTAAATATTTTAATAAAAGGTGAGTTATGGTGAGTGATTAGTGACCACTACAGGTGAAAGATGAGTGTGAGATACAGGTGAAAGATGAGTGTGAGACGGCGCTGATGTGGATGATGAGTTTGGATATACCAGTCCCTTTAGCCTAAAGAAAAGAAAAAGATGGTTACACGAATACATTTTCATACAATTAGCCCTTTTAATAATGCAAACGTGAAGTGACGAGGAACATTGAACATTGCAAGCATCTATAAATAACAATGGTGGGGCAATTCAGTCAAAGCCAGCAAAACTTGTTAACCTGCTTCATTTAAAAGATGAAAGTTCACACAAAAAACATGTTACAAATGAAAATAAAAACTGACAGGGCACTGACAGCTGCTAATCGTGAGCAAAGAGTTGTGGTAGGCCATGAAGACTTTTGCTTGGTAGATTTGGATAGATACAACAGGAAAAGAGCAAATTAAGCTCACCACCCATACTTGGCATGTGTTTCTGCTTTTGTGAGAAACCCCTTGGAGCGCCTTTCTGCAAGTTCCATCTCTTTCGACCTCATATCAAAGTATAAAGATCCGATCTGATGTTTCCTCTTGTGCAGCTTCGTTGGCTTCCCCTTGGTTGAAGAAGTAGGCTGCAATCCAAAAAAAAAGCAATAAGAAATGCATGTGGTTAAAGAGAACAATTATTCTGGAGAGTGCTACAAGGCTAAATACATACTGAACAGATGCTTCTTGATATGATACTACAAAATTCATCGGTGGTCAATTTTTTGTGCTTGAATGGCGTATAATGAGCACATACAAAATTAGCTTTTATATAAGTGAAACGTCGCCTAACATTCAGACAAGCTTTATATGGGCCAACTCGAAACACATAGAAATAGAATCAAATAATCGAGCTCAAATTCAGCATTCCTGTTGGGCCTAATCTTAGAACATTGAAGCATAAAGTTGCAGAGAAAAAGGAGCAATTTAGCAAATCTGATCAAAATCAAGGTAGTCAAAAGCAAAAAAAGCTGGCGCCTAGGTGATAAGAGAGAGGCCATTTGCAGTGAATCACCTTGATCCCAAAAAAGCCAGGCATTTTTCTGGGACGACAAAAAGCGTTGCTCAGTTTCCAAGGCGGGTAGTCGACAGGCGATCACCTTTTTTTTGCTATAACGGCTAATTTTCTAACACAACGGAACTTTTTGCTTTATTTTAAGTTTTTAACTAAATAGTAATTACAGAAGTATTCCAGGCGTCCCTAATCCTCTAATCTAGGTTAATTAATTACAACGAGTAGCTCACGAGAAGTAATGATGCCGAAGGGGAATTCGTGTTTGGTGAGGATAAAGCACTAACTTGGGGCAATGTAGCTAGTGCGGGTGTAAATGATCCGAGGCATTATACAAGAAGAAATACATCGGCATCAGCAAGAAGGGCACTCCTGGATGAATCCGACGAGGATCTTATAGATGAAGATGATATAGTGGATCTAGGAAACGATGGGGAAATAGGAAATGAGAACTTAAACGATCATTCTAAATAAGAATAGTAGAGTTTAAGGCTTAAAGTATTTGAATTAACTTCTCTTTTATGGTCTTTTTCTATTAAACATGAATATTTGAGGTAATAATGTTTTTATTTAATCATTGTTTTCATGTTAGATGCTATCATATGCACAATGGGCAAAAAAGTTCACTCGGGAGCACACTTTTCGTCGCCTCTCACCTTAGTCCCTAGGGCCTAGGGGAAGGCACATTGCCATGAGGTCGCTTTCGCCTTTAACTACATTGTACGGAATAACAACTTGCGATCACCTTCTCCCATTAGCAGCTAGCCATTAGCTTATCACAAAAGTGGTAACAGGGGCAGGAGTTGGGTCATTTTTTAGTGCTAATCAAGAGTCAAGTTTGCCACATACACTATTTTTGTCCATTTTCATCATAGCAAGGTTGGATCAGTTGGTTATCACCCTTGCCTCTGGAGAGGTCAAAGGTTCGATTCTCACTCCTTGCAAGGCCGGAGGTCCTTTTCTACCTTTGGTAGAACCGGAACCAGCCTCTCTACCTTAGGTAGGGGTAAGGCTGTCTACGTCTCAACCTCCCCCATACACTGTGGAAGACGGTATTGGGACCCATAATCCGTGAAAGACGGTATTGGGAGTTGCTTTTTTTTTACTATTTTTGTCCATTTTCACAAACACGAGATTAGACTTTAAGCAACCTTCAAGACACTGCACCAATTTTTACTTTTAGTAAAACATTATTATTTGGTGATTTTGAGACCCAGATTGACCCTTTGACATTAAATAGGTCAACAAAGTCAGCTCTAACTTACCCCGAGACTCTTCATGAACAGTTCTATGTCATTTCTACCAACTCAAAACCAAAATACTTGTATGATCCATAGCTATCTCCCATATGATGCTACATTCTCTGCAAATCTGAACTGGTGACCACTCAGACCCGTCTAAGATAACTAAGCATCATACCACATGACACTTCACAAACACTTCTATGTGAAACTACTAATGCAAAACCTATATACCCTGTATGATCAATAGCTATCTTTTTCTTTTAAACAGCGGAATGGTCCATAGCTATCTTACAGATCACATGATGCATTCACTACAAATTTAAAGACTAATAATTAATACAAATTTAAAGACTAATAATTAATACTAACTGATGACCCCTCCGACCGATCTATAATCACTAAGCATCATGCCTCTAATCTATAAAAGTACAGGTTTAGCAATCCAAACTCATTCCAACGTCCCATACAAAGTCCCTCGTCATTATCATTTAAAGCAGATTGGATCATGAAGTCTCTTGAAGGTGGACTTTTCCTAAGATGCTTTTTGTGCTATTTGCATAAATCATCTTCTACACAATACGACACAATCTTACTTCGCTAATACTTATGACATGGGTCTTAGTTTGTTATCATAATTCTTCATCTAGAAACTATGATTTGAATGATTAGCATATTATGTCCATAGGTCAACTTATCTCAACAACTCCACAACTAAACGTGCCTACATCACTTAATCATGTAAGAAAATGAAAAAAATGCATCTATGATAGTACTAATTCACCAACTCACGCATATTATGTAACAAGTTAGCAATAACACCAGTTTATCCGCATTCCTTTCAAGTCAAAGGCTTAAACACTTGTCTGCAACCTACATAGAATCACCACTATCATCAAACAGGACAGCCTAAATGGCTAAATACCTATACATCCTATATGATCTATAGCTATGTCACACATCACATGATGCGTTCTCCGCAAATTTAGACATTGAAAAATTGAATCCTAACTGATGACCACGCAGACCCATCTAAAATCACTGAGCATCATACCTCTAAACTCTAGAAATTCAAAATTAGCATTCAAATTTCCTTCCAAGTTCCAACTTCAATACCAAGTTCCTCAACGTTATCAGCTAAAACAGATTAGATACCGAAGTACCACAAAGTGGATTTTTTTTCTTCCTAAGAGTCTCCTGTGCTATAATAGTTAAATTAAAGTAAACTCTGTAATATTTGCAAAAAGCATCTTCTACATAGTACTACATTGGGTCTTACTTTTTTAACATATTGCTTTAGAGCCTGAAAATTATGACTTTAAATAATGATCATATTATGTCTAAAGGGTACCTTATTTCCACAACTCACTGCCTACATAACCTTATCAAGTGGGAAAATGATAAAAAAATGCATCTGTGATGGTGCAAATTCACCAACTCACGCATATATTGTATATAACAAATTAACTATAAAACCAGTTTATCCGCATCCCTTTCATGTCAAGCCTTCAACAACCGTATGCAAGCTAGTAATCCTCATCATTATCTAAGTGAACAACCTAAGTTCTTATCCAAAGCATACTTCGTCAGTAGATAACTTCATCATATACTCTTAAGTCTTAATCTAACAATCATCATAATTTTGCAGTATAATAAGCATATAAAATTTCTTATCCGGTCTTAGTTTAGTTATTTATACAACAAAACAGATATCACTAAATTTAACAGCTTAATATATAAATCGATAAATTGACATTACCTGATAGGCAGGCCCAAAAGCAATCCCAGTCGCTTTAACCTGATCCTCACGTGGTCGATTCTTCATCAACTCATCTTGACTAACCTCAATCACAGCCGTAGGAATCTCATTCCTACCCCTCTTCCCCGGTACCCTCGCCACACTCTGCACAACTTCCGCAGCCGAAACCTCCGGCCCCACTGAACTCCCACCCCCACCCGACCTATCCACCCACTTACTCTCATACTGCCCGTATCCCTCATATTCACTTGATGGAGCAGCGGGACCATAACTACTATAACTACCATAACCATCATCATTTCCTGGCGGAACTGGCCCATAACTAGAAGTATCATAATTCGCAAAACCCGCATTATCAACATTGGCATTATCATAATTCACATATGCCGCATTATCAACGTTCGCATTCTCATACCCTCCATAACTACTATAATCATAATTCGCGTAATCGGCATTTAACGTCACATTCTCATTAGGAATCTCCCTATCATCGTATCTCAACTTACTTTCACTAACTTTTTCCTTACTCTTATCCAAATTCGACAAACCCGGAACCTCACCCTCCAAAATAGAACGCCTCGCCGTCCCTGTCCCCGAACCCGACAATCCCGCCCCGAGAGACCCCGAGTTTTTCGGAGCCGGAATACTGGATAAAAAAGACTTCACTGAAGGAGCTTGAGGTATATAACTATCCTTAACCTTTTTTTCTTCTTTCTTATCATCGGTATCGTCTTCATCGTCATCAAGAATGGGTTTCTTGGTAATGGGTGGTCTAAAAAGAACAACTTTTTTGGGTTTTGATGGGTTTAATGAAAAGGGGTCTGATGGTTCTGATTTGGGTTGTGGGAGCTTAGAGAATAAAGAAGAATTGTTGGAATTAGGGTTAGGGTTAGGATTAGGGTTTGATTTGGGTGGTGGGAGAGATGTGAAGAAGTTAGGTTTAGGGTTTGGAGATTGGGGTTGTTTGGTTGGTGGTTTTTGTGGTTGGTTGTTGTTGTCTTCATCGTCTGAAGATGCGTATGATGCTAGTAATGAATCCATGGTTATTCCCAGAATCAATCAAGAGAATGAAGAAACAAATGAATACCGGTGGTAAAGTCTATAAATTTGAAACCACAAGAATTTGTTTTCGAAGTGAAATTGAGGTTTTTTATTGTTTGAGAGGATGCGATTTTGTAATTAGCCTTCTCATTCGTCTATTGGAAGGTCAATCAAGAAAAAATCATGTCAACATAGGGGTTTCTATAGAAACGACCCAATTTCTACAAGGGAAAATTCTATTTTTAACAAAAAAAAAAATAATAATAAGTCCATTCTATCCTAAACAAAATGTTTTGCTAAAAATAACGCAGGTTGTTCAAAAGTGCAACAGTTGTCCATAAAAGTACAATAGGTTGCCCCAAAAATATGTACTTTAATATTTGCAAACGCCACATGTCAAATTCTGCACGCAAGTTGCCCAGATGCCAAGTTGCCCTGGGTTCGTTTTATGAAATAATGTTTTTTGGGTTAGGATTGCATTTTTTAGATGGATATATTAAGAGTTTAAGTAACTACTGTTATTCATTTGTGTAATTATTACTCTTTTATATAATAGCCAAATAATCGGCAGCGTTTTGAGGGTGAAAAACAATGTTTTATAAGACATGGGTTAGACCGTTTAAGACTGGATTGAGCTAAAACAACGGAGTTTAAAAGTGAAACGCAGTCATTTTGAAATGACTCAGGCATTGTTTTGGTGGATGATAAATCGTCCTATATGTAGAAGCGGGAGAAACAAAAAAAAACACACACGCACGTACACCGAAACAAATTTTGAGACACACCCATACATCCGAACCATTAGATTTAAAAGAAGAACATTAAAACGACGCTGTTTGAGGGTGCATGTAAGTGATATTTTATTTATTTATTTACTTCATTTGTCTATGATGGTAGTGAAAATTGGAGTTTTTTGTATTTTGCCATTTAAAACTGCTGATTCGTGAGCTATGTTGTTGCATGTTGTAATTTTTTAGTTTTTTTTTTAATTTGTCAGTTTGAAGTTAGAATTCTTTAAGGGGTTTTGTTGTTATTTTGTATGGTTTTGTATATCTGTTTTGGATGTAGTGGATGCATGTTGCGGTTTATAGGTTTTTTTTATGTTGATTTGATTATATAGGGACCAAATTGTTGCGTGGCTGTGATGATTCGGTCGGCCTATAATTTGTAATTTTCCCGTGGCAAAAACCGGTTTGTACAAAAGGTGACCTTATTTTCATAGGTAGAATCTAAAACGATGCAGATTTTTTAAGGCAGAAAGTTTGCGGATTAAAGTTTGCATTGGACTGTGTAAGGCTTATTTGTTAGAATGTAGATACAATCAATAAAAAGATTTGATGGGAATCTAATCTTCAACTTGCGTTGCAACTTGTATGAGGGGCATGTCATGGATGATGTCACAAGTTATGAAGCTTGCCTATAAAAAGAAGCCTTCACTCTTCATTTCATCATCCCATTCTCATTCTCTACCTCAGGTGTTCTTCAAGTAATCTTAGAGAGTTTAGTATATTATTTCCTATTACAAGAGATAAAGACTTGTATTATCCTTGTAACTAAAGAAATGTGTAACTCCTAATTTTCTACATAATGAAACGTATCTTTCCTTGCCCGTGGTTTTTACCCTATTGGGGTTTTCCACGTTAAATCCGTGTGTCTTCTTTTTATAGTATTTCATATTTTAGTTGCGGTTTGGCTTCAATCCGGTGTCACTTTTCTCAACAAGTGGTATCAAGAGCTAAGGTTTGGTGTGTGTATAATTATTTATCGTATGCTCTGTGGTTGCCACTAATAAGTGGACCTTCCACATCAAAAGATAAATAAGATTATACTCACTCAAAAGGTGTTCGCTACTATTATTAGCAAATAATAGTTTTGTCGAAAAGTAGATTGTGATTGTAGCAATGGCAGCGAAATTTGAAATCGAAAAATTCAATGTGAATAATTTCTCGTTGTGGAAATTAAAGATGAAGGCTACCCTTAGAAAGGATAAATGTTTAGCGGCCATTGGTGAAAGGCCGACTGAGGTCACGAATGATAGTAAATGGGACGAGATGGACGAAAATGCTATTGCAAATCTTCATTTGGCATTAGCAGATGGAGTTTTGTCAAGCATAGAGGAGAAGAAAAGTGCAAAGGAGATTTGGGATCATCTTGCTCGATTGTACGAGGTAAGATCGCTCCACAGTAAAAAAATTCTTAATAGGAAACTTTATGCTCTTCACATGACGAAATCTACTTCGGTGACTGAGCACGTTAATAACCTGAATACTCTATTTTCTCAGCTCACTTCTTTGAGTTGTAAAATAGATTCACAAGAACGTGTTGAAATTCTACTTCAAAGTTTACCTGACTCATATGACCAGGTTATCATCAATTTAACCAGTAATGTTCTTTTGGACTATTTAGTCTTCGATGATGTTGCCGCCGCCATTCTGGAAGAAGAAAATAGGCGCAACAACATGGAGGACAGGCAAACCAGTTCAAGACAGGTGGAGGCTTTGGTGGTAACGAGAGGGAGGTCAATGGAACCTGGCTCCAGTGGGAGTCACAATCACGGTAAATCTAAAACAAGAAAGAAGAAGAATTTTAAATGCTTTAAATGTGGCAAGCCGGGTCACTTTAGGAAAGATTGTCGGGGTTTAAATACCTCTAATCCTTAGGGAAATGTCTCTAGCACTTCAGAAGATGGTAATGCTCTGTGTTGTGAAGCAGCGGTTGCAAATGAAGGCAGGAAGAGATTTGCAGATGTATGGTTGTTCAATACAGGAGCTACATTTCATATGAATGCAAGAAAAGAATGGTTTCATCAATATAAACCAATTTCTGGAGGCGGATTTGTGTACAATTGCAATGATCATGAACTAAAGATCATTGGAATTGGAAGTATCATGGTGAAGATGCATGATGGTACAGTTCGTACTATTCGGGATGTGCGACACGTGGAGGGCCTAAAAAAGAATTTATTGTCTCTAGGACAATTGGATGATCTTGGTTGCAAGGTGGAAATACAAAACAAGATCATGAAAATTATAAAAGGCGCGCTTGTACTTATGAGTGGAGAAAAGGTGGCTGCAAACTTATACCAGCTGAAGGGAGAGATAATAGAGGAGGCAGAAGCATCGGTTGCTTCACATAGTCCAAGTCATAGAGTTGCAGTAACATGGCATCAGAAGCTTGGACATATGTCTGAACAAGGAATGAAGATTCTTGTTGAAAGAAAGCTACTTCTTGGCCTCACAAAGGTTTCTTTACCTTTCTGTGAGCATTGTGTTATCAACAAGCAGCATCGCCTAAAGTTCAATACATCAAATTCTAGAAGTGTCTATGTTCTAGAATTGGTTCACTCTGATGTGTGGCAAGCACCGGTTTTATCTCTAGGGGGAGCAAAGTACTTTGTATCATTCATTGATGACTATTCCAGAAGATGATGGGTGTACCCAATCAAGAAGAAGTCTGATGTGTTTGAAGTTTTCAAAGTTTACAAAGCGCGGGTTGAACTTGATTCTAGAAAGAAGATCAAGTGTTTAAGGATGGATAATGGAGGTGAATACACCGGTGATGAATTTGATACTTTTTGCAGGCAAGAAGGAATCAAAAGACAGTTCACAACAGCATACACTCCTCAACAGAATGGAGTGGCAGAGCGGATGAATAGAACCTTGTTAGAAAGAGCAAGAGCAATGTTGGCAACTACAAGCTTTGGAAAATCATTTTGGGTGGAAGCAGTTAATATTGCATGTTATGTGATAAATCGTTCACCTTCAACTGCAGTTGAGTTGAAGACACCGATGGAGATGTGTACGGGAAAGCCGATCAACTATTCAGACCTTCATATATTTGGTAGTCCTGTATACGTGATGTACAATACCCAAGAAACAACAAAACTGGATCCAAAATCCAAAAAATGTTTGTTTTTGAGGTATGCTGACGGAGTAAAGGGGTATCGCTTGTGGGACCCTACTTCCCACAAAGTAGTCGCCAGCAGAGATGTTGTCTTTATGGAAGACAAAATTTAAGAAGATGAAGAAGGTGATAGCAACAAGGGAAATTACATCAATACAGATGGAAAAGGAATTTCAGTCGAATGATTATTTTGAAGCTGCACCTCAGTACGAGGTAAATGAGACAAATGAGTCTCAAGCTCCAACAACCCGTACTCTTAATAGTGAAAGAAAACGTCCAAGGTGGCACTCATATTATGTTATACAGAGCAACATTGCATATTTTCTTCTTATAGAGGCAGGAGAGCTGTCAACTCTTCAAGAAGCACTGAATCATCCAGATGCGTCGTTCTGGAAGAAAGCAAAGCAAGAAGAAATTGAAGCCCTTCATAAGAACAAAACTTGGAACTGGTGCCGCTACCAGGAGGTAGAACACCCATTGGAAACAAATGGGTGTATAAGATCAAGAGAAACGGTGATGATCAATTGGAGCGGTATCATGCAAGATTGGTGGTTAAAGGATATGCTCATAAAGAAGGAATCGACTTCAACGAAATTTTTTCCCCTGTGGTTCGAATGACAACAATTCGAGTGGTTCTGGCAATGTGTGCTACATATGATTTACATATAGAGCAGCTAGATGTGAAAACTACATTTCTTCATGGAAATCTTGAAGAAGAAATTTACATGCTCCAACCAAAAGGTTTTGAACAAAAAGGAAAAGAGAACTTGGTTTGCAGGTTAAACAAATATTTGTACTGTTTAAATGTAACACTTCGCATTTTCAGGTCATTTTACAACTTCAATTATTCCATTATTTATTTTTAAGCTTTTACGCGTTTGCTTTTTTATTTAAATCGCATAGTTAAATCGCGTAAATTAAAAATAAGCATCCAACGTAAACGGGCATCAAACAAATAAAAATTTACGTTCAATAAGTGTTATAGCTTTATTAGAAGTATAATTTATAACATTTCATATTTATTTTCGTACTTTACTTACGTATACGTTAAAATGCATGCATGCATGCATTATAAATCACCACCACCTTAAGTACATACTAGGACTTGCATAATAAATCAAAAATACAATATTTGAGAGACTCTTTTTGTTTCTCTTGCTTCTTGCTGCCAACACCAACATAAAAGAAGAAAGAATAAGACTCTTGAACTTGTACATGTCCATATTTATGTTTAACCATTTCCTATATTAACATGTGAATGGGTTAACATTCTTTTATCCATACCTACCAAATTAGAAGGCCTATTAACCAATCACCCTTATTAACCAATGCATTTTTAGCTCATTAGAAAAGAAAGGAGATCTAATCACTACTACAATTACTAATATATACACACTAGTATCTAACACTTGAAAATTCTCAACGCACCAACAAAATCTCATATATTTTTCCTTCCCTGGTTCGGCAGCAAGCACAAAAAAAAGGGCAAGAGAATTCAATTTTTGGTTAATTTATTTACAAGAATTATCAAGGAAGTTTTAAAGGTTGGAATAGTTATCAAACAAAAGGGGTTTGATTTAGGTTAAAGATTGTGTTCATCACCATTTTTATTCACTCAAGGTTATCATAAAACTCATACTTTCATTTCTTTAAATTTTCATGTTATTATAATTGTTATATTGTTATCATCACCTAGGTTATTTTGTGAGTTTATAAAAATATAAACACACATGTACATACACGAATTACATTTTTAACAAGGTTAATATGATGTTTAAAATATGTTAATATGTTTAAAACAAGGATTTACAAGCAATGAATAATCATTATAATTATTTGTTAAGTTATGAATAGTTATCTAAATACAAAGTCTACATAGTTAAATAAATAGGTTAAGCACTTTTGCTTGGACATAATATGATGAACGATGTATAGAGGACATAAATTATACCTAAAATATGTTTTTGCATAAATTAGAGGATTTGTGATATATTAATTAAGTTGAAATACTTAAAAATCAAGTTTATATAATTATTTATATAAAACATTAAAACTTACTGTTTTAATTCGACACACAAACTGGTGATTTTATATTTTTATAAAATAGTACATGTTATGAGGATTCCAAATATGTAAAGAACTTGCGAAACCGATAAATAACGAAGGAGATATGATTTTTACAAGATTAAACATAAAAAGTGTTTTTATAAAATAAACTTTATAAAAACTGTACAAACTCGAATCTGATAAAAATATTTTGATATTTTTCTGTGATAATACATATTTTGAGGATTTCAAAAATGTAAAGAACTTGCGAAACCGATAAATAACGAAGGAGATATGATTTTTACAAGATTAAACATAAAAAGTGTTTTTATAAAATAAACTTTATAAAAACTGTACAAACTACGAAACTGAACAGAAAGTTTAATATTTTTATTTAAAAATACATATTTTTGTGATTCCAAAAATATAAGAAACTTGAAAAACCAATGGGTATTGAACTAGTTATGAATTTTACATGTTTTAATAAACAAATATGTAAAAGTAACTTTACAAAAGTAATTTTATAAAAACATTATTTTTTTACAGAAGCTTCAGCTTTTAAAAAGTGTATTAAGAGTTAGGAAATTATTTTGTGAACCCATGGATATAAGGAACATAAAAAACGGAGCTAAAACGAATAAGTTACGGCAAATACGACATTACAACAATTAATTATATAAAAGTATTTTTATATAACTTATTAAATACAATAAATGTTACTGTTCATCAGTAGTATAATATTTATAAAAGTGATATTTTTATATACAATCCAAATACGAAACCACGGGTATAAATATCATGCAAGACGGGTTTAAAACGAAGAATATACGAAGGTATTAAGTTTATATACTTTTTAAATATCATTGTACATTATTTTTACAAATATATAAAAGAGTCATGTTTTTAAAACATGTAAACATACATATGAGACATTTATTTCGTTTATAAATAAGTATAACATTTTTACAAACATATTTAGGTGGTGATGTAACTCTATAAGATTATATATGTATATTTATTCAAGTGAATTATATTCATACGACCTACGTTAATTAGGTTGCATTCGGCTATCAAGTGACGAGTTACTTATTTGCAATATCATACCTTCATTCACCTAAGGTGAGTTTATAGTCCCCACCTTACACTTTTCAATCATTTATCAAATCTCGGGGATGAGATCATGTTTGTTTTACAAAATGGATGCAAGTACATTTTAATTCAAATATTACGTGTTTGCCTAAGTAGCTATAACCCACAATGCCCATAATTATGAATTGTTAATTACTAGATTGTAAGCGCGAATGTTATGAATAGATCTATTTGGGAATTAACATCCCCGTTCGGGCAAGTTGCACTTGCTAGTTTACCGGTTGGCCGAAAACGACAAATGTATCCCATTTCGGACTCGTAGATGTTGGGCACCATCATTTATATGTATTTGGTATACATACATTGTTTAGCTTCAGTGTCATGAGCTTAGTGCATATCATAATACATTTTTTGTGATATTGTATTTGTTGCTTTATTACATGAAAATCTTGCTATCCGCTTCATT